>JBBPQL010000011.1:0-135137 GCA_038092515.1 Boletus subparvulus
CATGCCAACATTCCCTGCTGCCCCAACGAGCTTGGGCTTAGGCTGCAAGGAGCCCACTGGGGCGGCAGGGAATGTTGGCATGCTCGTTTGGAGGACAGGACTCTGTACAGGGCTCAAGCTGGTGGATATCAGAGCCATGATTGCAGCTGAAGTGACTAGGAGGGGAAAGAAGCAGTAAATGTTGCACTGTGGGTGCTATTTCTCTGCGTTAGGATTGAGAGTGTATTCCGCATGTTGTCGGAGCGCACCTTGGCAACTGGCTTGCGTGCATTGCCATTGCGATCACTCTTGCAGATCGAGAGTGTCGCAGTGCCTCCATATTTGGGGCAGTTGATGGCAAGGCCCACGGAAGTTATGTTGACCTGAGTGCGTGCGAGAAGGGCTTGGTTGCAGGGTCCCAGCGAAGACATGACTGAAGGAGCAGGTGGGCGGATGGGCGAGTTGACCTTCAATGTGCCACAGCGGGAGGGCAGGCTTGTGACAGCCACCAACAGGACAATCAGATGACAAGGACCTCTGCCACGTCATGCTGACTGAATCCCAGACTAGGCACCTGACTCCTGAACTCCTGGACTCCCAGAGTGGCCATTTCAAAGACATTCTCAAACCAGTGTTTCCACAGCTTGGTATTTTGGTACCTCCGGAGCACTGCTCCGCTTCAGGACTCTGCAGTATACTCCAGTGGTATATGTATAATCTGTACTTACTATACTCATGTACTCCAGTCTGAATATCAACTTAGATAAACTTTTTCTGTCCAACTCTGTCTGTCCCCTCATCTGATCTAGGCTTCGGACTTCGGCATTACCCTCGTTGTCGTTGTCATCTATCTTGAGCTCATCGACATCACCAGCATCTCTGAGTTACTCCAATCTGCTCTGCTTCTACGGGACCCAATTAACAGCAAGGGCATAGCATATAAGCTAAGGCCAAGTCCCAACCAACTCTGACCAACTCTGGAGTTTCCGGAGTTCCCACAAGGAGTTTGCACAGTCTTAACAAAAACCTTGCCTCTGGAAAGATCTGCCCATCTAACTCTCCACAAGTGTCTCCCTTCTTCTTTGTCAAAAAGAAGGATGGAGGACTCCATCCCTGCCAAGACTACCAATACATCAATGAACATACCATTTGTGATGCCTACCCACTTTCCCGTATCTCTGACTTTGTTGACAAACTCCATGACGCCAAGGTCTTCACCAAATTTGATGTCTGCTGGGGATACAACAATGTATGAATCAAGGACGGACATCAATGGAAGGCCACCTTCATTATCCAAAAAGGGTTATTCAAACCCACAGTAATGTTCTTTGGTCTTATCAACTCCCCTGCCACCTTCCAGAGATTCATGAATGACTTCTTCCATGATATGATCGCCAAAGGCTGGCTTGTCATTTACATGGACGACCTCCTCATTTACTCCCCCAACACCACCCTCCATGAGGAACATACATACCAAATGTGTACTACAACACATGACTGAACTAGATCTCCATCTGAAACTTGGAAAATGCAAGTTTGCCACCAATGAAGTTGAATATCTTGGAATGATTGTGAAACCAGGACAACTAGCCATGGACCCTGTCAAACTTGATGGAATCGCAAGCTGGCCCACCCTGACAAAAGTCAAGGATGTGTGCTCCTTCCTTGGCTTCGCCAACTTCTACCAACAGTTCATTCCCAACTACTCTAATGTCACTCACCCTCTCATTGATCTCACCAAGAAAAGTCTTGCTTGGAACTGGTCCCCCTCCTGCCAGATGGCCTTTGAAACCCTAAAACAGCTCTTTCTTGCCAAACCAGTCCTTTGCCTCCCCAATCTCTCTGCCCCTTTTGCTATAGCAACAGATGCTTCAAAATACACCTCTGGTGCCATCCTCCTCCAAATAGACTCCAATGGGAAATGGCATCCTTGTTCTTACCTCTCTCAGTTGTTCTCCCCTACGGAATGAAATTACAATATCTATGATTGTGAACTCCTTGCTGTCATCCATGCCCTGAAGTCCTGGAGACACTACCTCCATGGATCCTCTTTTCCGGTACAGGTTTTCACCAACCACAAAAACTTTATCTATTTCCGACAGCCCCAAGCACTCAATCATCAGCAAGCATGATGGCTCATTGATCTCACTGACTTTGATCGGAAAATGGTCCATGTTCCTGGCAAGCTGCTTGCTGGGCCTGATGCTCTTTCCTGTCGTCCCAATCTTCTCCCTTCCACCAACAATGACAATGCTGGAGTAACCCTGCTTCCACCTTCCCTCTTTATCAATCTCATCAACACCGCTCTCTCCCATCATATCCAGTCGGCTTCTGCTAGTGATCCTCTTGTCCTCCAGGCCCTCCAATCCATGCATGTGAACATTCCCCTCCCATTCTGCTCCTGCCTCACTGACTGGCAGGTCGAAGCCAGCATCCTAACCTACAGGGGCTGCATTTACATCCCTGCTGACTATTCCCTCCATCACTCTATTCTGGAATGGTGCCACGATCATGAATCTGCCAGACACCCCAGCTTCCTCAAGACCTGGCAACTTGTCACAGTGGAATTTTGGTGGCCTCCTGGCTGCCTACATCTGCCAATATGTTGAGGGTTGTGCCATGTGTCAACAGAACAAAGCAAACATGCACCCCACCATACCACCACTCTCCCCCATTAAATCCTTGGCATCTTGCCCCTTCCAGCAGATCTCCTGTGATCTTATCACCAACCTCCCTGTCTCTGCAGGCTTTGATTCTCTCCTGGTTGTGGTAGACCATGGACTTATTAAGAGGGTAATTCTTTGCCCTACCAAGAAATCCATCCCCACTGAAGGGATCACCTCCCTTTTCTTCCATAAAGCCTTCCTCCGTTTTGGCCTATATGACAAGGTTATCTTTGACCGAGGCACCCAATTCACCTCCTTTGCCTGTGAATTAGGAAAACTCCTAAAGTATGACCTATCTCTCTCCACCGCCTATCACCCTCAGTCTGATGGGGAAACCAAATGAGTGAATCAAGAGGTTGAAACTTACCTCTGGATCTTCTGCAGAAACAATTCCAGATCTTGGGCCAATAACATCTCCCATGCTGAATTCACACATAATCACCACCCTCACTCTGTCACAAATCAATCTCTGTTCTATCTCATGATGGGATATGAACCCCATGCCCTTCCTTTGGTAATCTCTGACACTTCTATTGAAACCTACCTAAAGACCCTCTCTGCTGCTCGCGATGAGGCTTTAGCCACTCACGAACTCACCCGACAAGTTATGGCTGCTCGAACCCATTACTCCTTTACCCCATTCAAACTAGGAGACAAAGTATGTATGGCTCAAAGCGAGGAATCTAATATGCCTCATCTTGAACCCGAAATTCACCCCCAAATGAGAGGGACCCTTCACCATTACCAAGGTCCTATCTCCTATCATGTATCAACTCCACTTATTGAAGACCTGGAAAATTCATTCAGTCTTCCACACTTCCCTTCTCACTCTGTATAAAGAGAACACCGTTCACAGAATGAACTTCCCTGTGTCATCTTTGACCTTATCAACAGAGAAGAGGAATATGAAATCAAGAAGGTCATCCAACACTGTGGATCTCCGGCCTCCTGCTCATTCCTGATCCAATGAAAGGGATATTTGGCTGAAGAAGACTCCTGGGTCCCTGAGCAGGATTTGAAACATGCCAAGTCCGCTCTCTCATCATATAAAAAACTCCACCCCACTGTTTTCCTTTCCCCATTCCCCTCTCACTAAACCACCAAACAATGTCTCTCAATGCGTCCTCTGTATCTACTGTGTCCTCTATCTCCCCAGTTCTACCTTCTCCTTCTGGCCGCTCTTCTCCTTCCTCTACCCAATCAAATGCTGGTTGGGGATCTTCAGATGTTGCTGATGTCTCTACTCCTTCTATTGATTGCTTGGAACCCTCAATGATTCCCCCTGTGAACCCCTCTTCCATTCTTTCCATTAACATCCCTATTCATGCCCACTGTCTCCATGAAGGGTAGGCAACTGCATGGGTGCAGGTAACCCACACAGGTCACGGGTGTGGGTATTGTCTGGGTACAGGTGTGCGTACTGCTCCTGGACATCTGTACCTACTGTATACCCATACCCTCAACATGGGTTGGCACAGCAAAACTGTACAAGATATACCCTATTTAGAACACAAAAGAAAGGCCATATGAGAATGTGTGATAACTCTCTGTGCCAGTGCCTAGTAGCAGTGACACACTGAAAGATATAGATCTGACGCAAAAAAAAATGCATGAAAGACTCGCAACATCACTCTCTCACTTTCCACAAACACAAACACCCAACAATCTTCCCATGTCATTGAAGAGAATCCCAAAGCTGTCTGAAAAGGCAAGGATTGCTGCTGACGAGCAGAATAAAAAGTGCCAGCATCCTGATGGCACTGCTTCTGCACAGCAGTCGAAACGGGCAAAGAATGCATCCAACAATGCACCACATGCACCGCAGAGTCGGTGTGTCACCAATACATGTGACCATCACCAGGCTCGGACTCCGAGTCAGGGTCTGACTTGGATGTCATAGAGATAGAGCCAGCCAGTATCACGCCAGAGGAGGAACTTAGATTGTTTCTTTTAATGTCAGGGGAAAAAGTTTCTAACTATTAAATACTATAGTGCGCCTGCAAAGGGAGTGGACATCACCAGTATATGCATTCTTCAAACCTATGCTGACCATCCATCAGATTGACAGGTGTCATGCGCATGAGTTTGCTTGTGGTGCACAGGGCTGCAAAGTAAGAATTTGGTGGTACTTGGATATGAAGGATGCACGTTCCACTGGCAATATGTGGAAGCATGCCAAACTCTGCTGGGGAGCTGAGGCACTCAATGCTGCAGACAATGCCAAGGACACCAGTAAAGTGTGCATGAAAATCGTCAGAAGTATACTGCAAACAGGCTCAATAGTCACCGCCTTCAATCACAAAGGGAAAGGGAAGATCACGTACAGCCAGCGGCAGTATACACGCACAGAGACCAGGTATGTCCGAGTTGGTCTTGGGTGCTGAGAGGGTCATATTGTCTGACACCCGTTCAAGAGCTGAGATTGTTAGATGGGTTGGGGAGAGCCTGTGACCATTTTCAATTGTCGAGGACAGAGGATTTAGGAGTCTGATGAAGGCCGGAAGGCCAGAATATTACTTACCTTCCCCTGACACAGTTTTGTGGAATGTCAAACTTGTGTTCATGCAGACCCGCAAGCGCATTGCTAAGATGTTACAGGTTAGTACCGATCAAGTCATTTTTTTACAAATGGAAGCTAAAACATACCAGGAATACACTGGAAAGATCAACTTCACAACAGACACATGGACATCACTGAACCACTGTTCATATGTGGCCATTTGTGTGCATCTAGAAGACCAAGGAAAGCCCATGTCATTTCCATTGGATGTTATTGAGTTAGCAAAGGTGTGGAACAATTTACTGTGCATGTATACTGTGTTTTAACTGAAAAAATAAAGTCACATATGGGAGTGGAGTTGGCGATTGCATTCGAGGCGGTCCTAGAAGACTTCAGCATTACTGAAAAGGTAGGTGAAAACATGATCTGACTTACAATATCCATTGAACTGTGACAGATGTTGAGTATCACATGTGACAATGCCACCAGAAATGGTGTGATGATATGAGCTTGGGGATCACATTGCGACATTTGGTGGTTTCATGAGCCACTTTCAAGAGTACAAGATCTTGAATGGTGCAGAGGCAACAGCAAAGGGGAGAACCCAGTGAGAGAGAACACTACTCACTAACTATTGAGGATACTTTGCAAGACAGTGCTTGTAGAAGTTATCACACTTTGGGGTGCAAGAGAACTTATATTTGAGGGAGTAAGTCCCTGGTATTATACGTAAAGGATTGTTTATCCTTGTATGTACGTAAATGCCATAATGAGCATAAAAGTTCTATAAGTGTACAAGTAAGCCATTAACCATAATATGTGCTATGGCGTGACTATGATCCAATGTGCAATGATGATGTGATATGATACCATATGAAGATGAATAATCATGGTATCACTAATAGGGGTATGTCAGATATAGCACATGCTGACATAATGAAGAGTGAAATAATATGTGACTCAACAACCATGAGCGTGACTCATCAGCATGACTCAGTTGTGACTCATCCTATAGTCAGACTTGTAATGAGTGAGTCCATGTAGTCAAACTTCAACAGCCACACCCAGTGCTTTCTTCATATTGTTAATCTTGTTGTAAAGTCATTGATACGACAGTTTGATGTAAGCAAAAAGGAGGCTGATGCAGCTCTCGAAGGATGTGAGCTTGAGGATGATGCCAGAGTGCTTGCTGAGTTGAGTGCTGAAGTGGACACCGGAGCAGCCAGTATCAAAGAGGAATGAAGTGGCACTGATGAAAGTGGTGCTGATGCCGAGATGGAGATTGACAATGGTGAGAGCCACCTCGGTTGATGTTGAGCGACTTTTTAGTTGTGGTCAGCTGCTCCTTACCCACATGCGCTCACGACTCACTACCCAATCAATGCACGCCCTACTTTGCCTCAGTTATTTGAGTTGCATGGGGCTCATCAAGACTGAGGATGTTCAACATGTTGCTATGCTTCCAAATGTCATTGGGCCTGAGGAGGAGCTTGCCAAGGGATGGGATGTCATCAAGGCAGTGGCTGATGAGTAATCTACATATGTAACTGCACCATACTTCTTTACACCTAAATATACCATATCCGCAGGTAAACCCATCATGGATATGCCTGCGGGTATGAAAATTGTAACCCGCATTCAGACCCGCACCCACAGTGGTGGGTGTCAAGCTGCACAGGGTATGGGTATGGGTACAGTTGCTCGTACCCAGGGGTATACCCATGTGGTTGCATAGTGAAGGGACTCTTGGAGAGCACAAACGTGACATCTTACATTCTCTACTATACTCCCCTCACATTCACCACGCTCTCAAATCCCATCTTGACACCAACTCCCCCTATGGAGTGTTACTCAGCTTTACCTTCAAAACCAATGGCTGAAAACTCTCTTAGACCTCACCTCTTCCCCCAGCAGTATTGGCTGTTGTTGCAATACCCTCTGCATCATCCAACAAACCATTCAGGAAGATTTATTCTCCATCTTCCATCAACTCCATATGCCAGAGTTCATAACCGACGTAGAATGATACATTATCAAGCTAACCACTGCAACCAACCCACCAACCCCTCCTTCCACCTCCTCTTCCTCCGTTTCCACCACTATCAAGCTGGCTATTCAACATGCAGAGCTAGGACATGAGGTCCAAACCTCAGGTACTTTGCACAGAATACCTATTGATCCCCCCCTTCCTCGCACCCACCCTTGATACCAAAAGGTGTGCTTCAAGTGTCACCACCTTGGGCATATCTGTTGTAAAGATGATAGAATGGCTGGGAGGACTAAGGGTGTAAGACACACTTGCCCTGGGCCATCAAAGGGAAGAGGCAAGGCAAGATACTTTGCCCCTAAAGGGACTCAAGATAAGGGAAGAGTTGGAAGGAAGTCCAAGGCTGAAGGCTAAAGTGCAGAGGATAGTCCAGGAGGCAACCAGAGCACAAGACTGGATGTCCGAGGTGCACAAGATAAAGGGAGCAAGAATGGGATGCAGTGATGGTGACAGTGAATGGTGCAGTAGATGGTGGACGGTATGAGGGACAAGTGGTTTGAACAGTCTGAGAATCCAATCCAAAAGTATGTTTCAATTCCTAAGTACAAGGCTTTATAGTCCAGGTATACCCAAGACTGTCAAACTCAAGATAGCTGTCAAGTCCAAAGAAACGAGTAAAAGGGGTCAGGTACCAGGTCTGAGACCAGGTCTGAGACCATAGTGTCTAATTGGACACTTTTGGTGCCAGCAAGACCAATCAGAGGCTGACAGTACTGATAGAAAGTGAAGCGGTAACATACTAACAATGAGAACCAAGTAGTCCAAATGCGCTCAGCATGGTCTGGTATAAACCGAGACTGGTCTTAGCAACTAAAAAGAGTTTGGAGTGAAGGGATGAAAGTAAGGCAGTTGGGTAAAAGGTAAAAGGGGTGGAATATAAGCACAGAGACATACTGGTCTCTACATCCGCAGGGGACTTGGCTTCTGACTGTCCCCAGTCAGAAAAGGATCCATGCCGAGAAGAGAACAATGCGGAGTTCAAAAGTGTGTGACTGGGTATATAGTCCGATGCGCATCACCTTTTTCTTCCTCACTTCTCACCCTCTGACCACCATGTCCCAATTCCAATCCCACATCGACAAGTTCCACACCATGACTGATGCCGGCTCCATCCTGCACCTCAATGCCTGGTGCAGTTTCCGACAAGCCACCAAGTGGGTAGAAGGGCTCACAAGGTCGGTACCCGACGATAAGGATGAGCTGGCAGAGGACCAGGAGATCTGGGTGGAGGTGTTCGGTAAGGCAATGGTAAGTCACTTGTAATTGATGGTAGCTGCAGCTGATGCATGGTTTGGATAGGACACTTGGGAGAGACACTGCCATGAGGCCAACAAGCTCGGCATCAACACTGACATCAACAACCAATTCGCGGTCATGGTCATGGAGGCCGAGTGCGTGCAGGCCAAATGGGTGGGGAGGAAGGCAATGAGGCTGGCATCTCAGGCGTCAGCAATGAAGGTGGAGCAGGTGGAGCAGGTGGTGGTACCCACCATGGAGATGAGGGGGGTGTCATCTGAGGCAGTGTCAGTTGCCTCGTCTGTGTGCAAGGTGAGTAGCAACACTGTCAGTCTGTCAAACTGGACTAATGAGTGACCAGAGGGTTTGGGAAGAGGACAAGGAGGGCATGGCAGCCAAGTCCACCACCATCAAGTGTAAGGTCTCGGCACCAAAGGTGCATGCAACACCTGCAAGAAGGCGGGCGTTGTGGCTGAATGCACATACATATGGGACCGGTGCGGCTTGCGCCCAATGCAAGTCGGCCAAGTTGCACTGCAGCTTGGCACAAGGATGACACAGGCAGAGGAAGCTCACTGAAGCAGCAGGGAGCTTGGTGGTGGCAGTGGTCATTGTTGAGATGACAAAAAGTAAGTCAGTCCTCCTGGTCTTCCCATTCCTGACTCACCAGTTCAACAGGCAGGAGGACGGTTTGGCCATTGGCCAAGGCTGGCCCCAGCAAAAGGGCCGACTCGCCCATTGAGGTCGACGAGAGCGAAGACAAGGCACAGGTAACCCCAGTGCAGTCAAAGGGGAAGGTGCATGTGGTGCCAAAGAGGACCAGTGGCAACTCGGAGGTATGGAAGACCCGAGACATGCTGGTGCGCCATCTCAACCACCTTCACTCCTGGCACTTCCAGATCTGGATGAAGGTGAAGGAGTTGGAGGTTGAGCACGTGGTGGTGATGTCAGAGGTCAGCGAGATTGTGGAGGGTCTCGAGGAGATGGACCTGTAAGGTAGTTTTGGTAGTCTTGGCAGTCTCCCCTTCGTTCTCACTAGTCAAAAAAAAGAAATGTAATGTACTCTATCAGATTTGGTTTTTGGTCTATTGGTGTGAACAAGAAAAAAAAGGGAGAGAAAGAAAGGGGAGTAAGGAGGGAAAAGATTGAATGAGCAAGGTTAAATGAAATCAATGTCTGGTGTGCAGGGTACCACCCATCTTGTGTTCCTCAGTCTTCTTTCCGCCTCTATGCCTACCGGTCTTCATTCAGTCTAAGTGTTGGTGTTTGGTATGTTTGGTCTATGAGATATGTATAAACAGGTGTGTGTCTCATCATGCATTAGAAAGGGAAGGTGTTTGGTATGGATTTTCGGAGAGACATATGGAGTGGGAGATGAGAGGGAGAAGCGGGATATTTTGATGTCTGGCTTTTAGTATATAGTAGAAGGGATGTGGACTGTCTGTGATGATGGTTTTTTTTTGTGAGAGACATAGGAGGTAGATGAGAGTTACTGGTCTAATCCTGGGGTGAAACAGAGACTATAGTATGATGAGGAAAAATTATGAGCATCAGTCTTCGGTGACATATGCCCGGACTAGTCTGACTTATAAGAGTCTTGGTCTTCTTCGTCGGGCTCTTCCATGTCTTCTCCAGCCAGCTTATCCAGGTTTTCATCATTTGTATCTGTGAGTTTAGTGATATAAATACCAGATGAAAAGCAGGGATAGTAGGAAATAAGCCAAAAGGGGGCATAGCGCAATCTGGATACTGCTCTGTCCAACTCCGCCAGTAGGTATGACCCACTGGTAGTCCAGCGAAGGACCACCATAGGACCTAAGTACCAAGGCTTTGTTTTTTGGTTGAGCTCCTTTTCAATTTGGGTATTTTGGACTAAGACCAGGCTGCCGGCCCGAAAGTCAAAGTCCTTGATCTGGTTCTTGAAAGTGGCGTCGAAGGGCTTGACAGACTCGAACCAAGCCTTTAGGACACACTTGTGGATTGACTCCAGGTCCTCCTGATGCTTTTGGAGCTGGCAGGCTCTCCAAGTGATCAGTCTGGATGAGGGGAGGGGTTTGGTATCTGGAGGAGGAATGAGAAATGTTGCTTTGGTGAGATCAAAAGGAAATAATGGTTCGACGCCATGAACCATAAAGTATGGAGACAAACTGGTAGACTGAAGCATGGTGACACGCTCGGCCCAAAAGACCAAGTGAGCAGTGGTATGCCAGTGGAACTCCCCCCTCGGGGTGCTTTTGATGATGGCCTCCTGGACATCAAGGTGATGTCACTCAACCACACTGTTAGCCTGGGAGTTATAGGGGGAGATGTGTATATGCTGAATATTGTATTACTCGGCGAGGACATTGAGAGCCTGAACAAAGGCTGGGCCATTGTCAGTGACAATCTCGGCCAAAGTGCCCCAATGACAGAGAATATCTTCAAAAATAAAGGAAGCAAGGGTGGAGGCGTTCTCGGAATGCAACATCCGCCACTCGGGGTAAGCAGTCAATGCACAGCGAGCTTGAACAATATACTGATAACCGGCAGACCGAGGCATCATCATCATATCTAGGTGGACCTTGTGAAACAAGCCACCAATGACCAGCATGGTAGGAGGAATATGTAATCAACAAGTCTGGTGAATTTGGCACTCGTGACAGGTTCTGATGAACTGCTTGACGTCATCGACCAGCATCGGCCACCAGAAGTAGAGCAAAAGCTGGGTCTGGACTATAAAGACACCTTTGTGTCCAAGGTCATCATGAGCCTCCTTGATTAGTCCAAAATGCCAGTGTTTGGGTACTACTAGTGTTGTTCCAGCCAGGCCGGCAGGCCACAGCTTTGTTCTGATTTGGTAGGTGATGATTCTCATGTGTAATGTACTATACAGGTGTCGCGGAACTTTCCATAACCCCACCTGTCAACATTCAACTTCCACCTTATTCCCACAGTGGGAACAACCTTGTAACCATGGCCCAGGTTCTCAGCGACAATGACAACAGCAGTGCTCATGTTAGCACCCAACCAAAATGCCAAATCAAATTAGGAAGCAGGCTCATGGATCCAGCTAACACCAAGCGGCCAGAGCTCTCTTACCAGAAACATGTGGTCGACGCACTCACATTCCCACCACAGCATGTCAATGACGCCCAGGATACTGATACTACAACTGGCAACAAGCATCCAAGTCCGGCATGCCCACATACAATCAACCTACTAGACAGTGGTGACGATGACATTCAGCCTGGCAGATCTGGCAATAACCTTTTCAATTTTTTTATTAGTACTTTCTCATCCTTACACAGCATTTAAATGCTTGAAGCGGTCGAACAATAACCCTGACACTGCTGTCGCTGCCTCACTGGTGACTGAGGATGATGGTAAGTGCTTTGGTTGCTATTTTTTCTATTACACTAACCTTTTTCATCATCTATCCACAGTCCACTCGAAAATCACAAAGCCAACACACTCAATGGACATGCAGCATGACGGTATGTGCAAATTCACTTGCTACTATGGTACTGACATTTTTTTGTTCTACTGGCAGGCTCCCTTGAAGTTGGTGACATCATGCCGTCCCCTGCTGCCAGCACACACATCACTCACCATATGGACTCAGCAACACCACAAACAGGTAAGCTAGCTATTACCTGAACACACACAAATGACGAGATGTCGCACCACATTGAGATGTCATGCTGCATTGAGATGTTGTGCTGTGTTGAGATATTGTGCCGCATCAAGATGTTGTGCTGCGTTGAGATGTTGCACCATGTCGAGAATGTTGTGCTGCATTGAGATGTTGCACTGTGTCGAGATGTTGTCGTCTATCAGCAGCAGCAACCCAGATATGATTGTTACCATGACTTAGATGCTGATAGACGATGGGTGTTGTTGTCGGTTAGCCCGTGGACACAATGCTGATTGACAATCATCGGCGGAGTCGTCTGTAGTACGCATTACCATATATACAGTATACTAACTGATCTGTTATGCAGCTGCAGATACTCATGGCAACCACAAACCTACTGCATGCCCTTGTCGTGCACAACAACAGACTGGCAGTAAAGTAAAGATGTGCCATATATTCAACTGCTAACCACATTTATTTCAGATGCTGCTGATGAAGTTGATGAGAATGGTTTCCTCAAGGACATCAATGTCGTGACTGTTGATGATGTTGCCCCCTCACATGAAAGTAAGACTCGGGATATTGATCATTTCTTTGGAGCACCATATGCAAAGCAAAGTACCAATGGGTCCATAAAGAAGTATCAGTACTGTGAGACTTGTCAGTAAGTCAACAGTTAGAGATGTTTTCTCTTGTCTAACTATTCCTAAGCTCAACGATCGTGAATGAGCCCACCACATGCCATCGCCACTATGATGCTAAACACTCAGTATGTTATCATATATATAGTAGCTATGATACTCATGAGATATAGGGCATTTATCATGAGTGGGCTTCGAAGAATAACTTCGAGTCTCGACTTCCTGGAGATATCAAGAAATGAAAAGAGACTCTAGTCAGAGAGCAACAGCCCTGTCTTGATAGCCATCTTCGAGAACGATCAAAGATTGTCAAGTACTCATATTCCCTTTTTCGTCGTGCAGGATTGGAGTGGCTTGTTGCCACTGATCAGGTATTGTTTCATGCTTTCTTATGATACAAATATTTCAATAGCCTTCACAGCCTATCCAATCACTTCAGCATCCTAAGTTCCAGGAAATGATAGATATTGCCTCTTGAGCCACTGAAGGAGTAAAGATACCTGGTAGAAAGGCAACTCATACTGATATTATGCATCTCTTCAAGGAAAACCTTATTGGGCTTCATCAACACCTCAATGTAAGTTCAAGTTTGCTTTTGATCATGTATTGACCCCCATCAATAGAGTTCTATTGTGTGTGGGGAGGTGAATCTTACTTGTGATGCTTTGCAAGCAAGCAATACAGATGGGTATTTTGCTGTGACTGCTCATTGGATTGAGAATGCCTCTCCAACAGTCTGGAAGCTAGAGTCAGCTCTGCTGGGGTTTACTCGCCTCAATAATGCCCATAATGGTAGGAGACTTGGACAAGCATTGTTCACAAGGTATGATTTGTACTTGTATATACTCAGAGCTGATTTTTCTATAGGTGGGGCATATCACTTGTGATAATGCCTCAAATAATGGTACTATGCTTGAAGAGTTTAGTATTCATTATTTGGCTATGACCAAGAAGGTATATGATTACAAGAAGCACAGAATCAAGTAGGTACAGTATCATTTATTTATTCAGAACTGATCTTGGTTAGTTGTCTTGCCCATGTTATCAACTTGGCAACCCAGGCTTTGATTGGGACTTATAGCAAGTCCCCTTTCTATGATCCAAAAACTCCCAATCAGGCATCTGAGATTGGCCAAGATCTTAGAGATGAGGTTGGCCTTGTCAGAGCCATTTCTGTAAAGGTATTAGTGGTGTTTTTCAATTGATGTATTACTCACTTCCAAGTAGGAGAGATCATCTGCCAAGCACAAACAACTTTTCAAAACCATTCAGACTCGAGCTAATGTTTCTCCCTCTGAAACTAGACAACTTCTGATTGATATGAAAGTACATTGGTCTTCAACCTATAAGATGCTCCATAGAGCAGAGTTTCTCAAGGAAGTAAGTGATCAAGGATTGATACTTCCATTACTTTATTCATGATCCTTATAGTTTGTTGATATCTTTGTGTATGAAATGGGATTGGCTGAGAAAGAGCGCTCTAAACGTGCCAAGATTGATGCTCTCCAGCTAAGTTCTGAGGAATGGGATCGTGTACATCTCTTCTTGAACTTGCTTTCTGTGAGTGTTTTATCAATAACAGATCAGTGATCTCATTATATTTTAGTTCTCAGAGAAAGCTCAGCATAGGTTCTCCAATGAGAACAAGTCTACTCTTCATCTTGGTATCCCTGCTTTAGAGGGACTTGAGAGAGCTTGGTCTTCTAGAATTCAAAGTGACAAACATGAGGTCTTTGGTCCTGTTCTCAAAGCTGGTGTTCGTAAAACAGGAGAGTATTATAAGAAAGCTGCAGGTTCTCCTGCTTGTGTTATGGCCATGTGTAAGTCCATCTATTCTCAAATTTGGGTGGTGGCTGAATATATTATAGTGCTTAATCCTAAAGAAAAAGGAGATTACTTCAAGACTCATTGGACTATAGAACTCAGAAAAAATGCTATGGAGACTGCTGAGGCGATTGTAAGTGTATATACATATAATCATCAACTTTCAAACTAAGGTTCTATTAGTTTCAAGACTATTATACAAGAGCTCAGAACTTGGCTCAAGTAGCTTTTACTCAGAAGCAGGTCAAGCCTAGTGGATCCAATAAGGTCTTGCTTAGGGATGTATCCTCAGATGAGGATGAGCCATCCCAACTCATTTCATCATTTTCCTTATCTCTTGATCTAGAAAAGCCTTGGTTGAAGGATTTTCACCACTATTTGGATGCCATACATGATCTTCCTGATACCATGGATATTGTTCAGTGGTGGGGGGTGAGTGGGTATTTTATTGTTCAGTTATTTAGCTCAATTGATTATAGCTTCATGCTACCCAATATCCTATTTGGGCTAGTATTGCACAGGATTATCTGTCAATCATGGCATCCTCAGTCTCAAGTGAAAGGGCTTTTTCTGCTGGTGGTATTACCATTAACAAGTGCAGGAATTGTTTGAATGGTGATATTGTTGAAGCCCTTCAATTTTTGAAATGTGCTATTAGACAAGATCTCTTGTTTAGAGAGCTAGTGCCTAAGGATGAGGAGCAGGGAGAGGAGGAGCAAGAGGAGAAGGAACTGGATGAGGGACCAAAGTCTGGTGAGGAAGATGAGGGGAGGAGTTGGGACATTGTCTTAGAAGAAGGAGAGAATTACTCAGACATAGATGGTGATATAGATGAATAGCTATAGCTACCAAAAGGGTAGTAGAGATATACTGAATCAGTATATGAACTATTTCATGCTTGTAGCCAACAAAACAAACCTGCAGGCCAAAGCTGGGCCAGGCTTTTGGCTTTTGGCCTGGCCTGGAATTTCTTCAGGCCAAGGCCAGCCCAGCCCAGGCCAAAGCCAGGCCAGAACAACACTAATTGTCTGCTGGTAGACCTAGTGTCAGTCTACATCAGGTCGAACATGTTATGTACTAATCCTTTGAACAGTCTTGCAATGGGTATTGTCCCACTCACTGAAGTGGTTCAGCTGCTGGATCTTGTACCGGTGTTCAACACTGCACTCCCTCATGTTCCTCCTTGTAGTGAGACATGCATGGAGGAGTATACAAGATGCTACTTGAACACATTTACTAACAAAGATACTTTCCATATTTTGCATGTATGATCACAGTAGTAGTTGTCTTTCTGCACCTTTATTCAGACCCAGCACAAAGATGGATGGCAATAATCATGATAACAATTTATCTTGACAATGATTGTGATAAGCACTCTGTCCCCCTCTGATACGCAAGATCAGACTCATCCAGCCAATCAGACACTTCTGTCCCACATCCGTAAACATCTGTAAGCCATCAAAATTCTGCCCACCACATATTTCATTTCACTTGCACTTCAGATGATGGACTAAAAACTCCGATTTTCGAGAATGTCATGTTGCTAAGTACGAAATTGCAACCTGATCCTTCTCGCCCACCGTAACTGGTCGTGCTCGTCGGCGAGGCTCGTCGTCGAGCACGAGCGTGCGGGAGAGACCGGCAACTAGTGCGATCCAGGGTTCCCTGGCAGGGCCCTTTTACAACATTTTGTTACATGCTGTGGCCCGCACAGCATGTGAATTTCCTCGATTAACATCACTTCATCACTTATTGGCCGGGCACTCTACTAATTATCCTCTACTGTAGTGATTTGCTTGCACCTCTCTCCCTTTCCCTCTTATACCCCATAAACCCCAGTTGGTCTTGACCATAACCCGTGGATCAAAGTCAGCAACTTCCCATTTCTCACTTCCAAATGGATTTTCACCAGGTGCAATAACCCATTCAAACTCGTCGGCAACATCAGGGACTTGATCAAGAGATCGGATATCTCTTTCGATGTCTGCTGGCGAGAATCCTGTGACAAAAATCGCACATCTGGTGGCAAGAAGGGCTGGGACGACTGGACCCCATTCGGTGGGGGAGGCTATTTGTAAACAGCGTTGGCCATCTAGCTCTGAGAGCATTGATGGCGACGGAAAGCCAAACCCGGGAGAGAATAGGAAAAAGAGGTCGGTATATGGATCAAAGGTATCCTGGAACTGTGCATGGACGTCCATAAAATTGGCCTGCACGCCAGTGATTGTCAGTTGCGGAGAGTAAGGAACCGTGTAAGACGGGACCCCGTAAAGCTTGAGCGAAGAACGGGTCCGTTTCAAACGAGCAATTGGCTTCGGAGTGGGGGGCTCGTAAACGTTGGGGAGATACAACGGTGGCTTCTCTTGCTCAGTGGTAGGCCTCGCCGAAGCTGAATCATCCTCGGGACATTGAGTAGACGTCTGCACCTGAGATCCTAGGTCGTTTCGTAGTCTCGGTAGAGATACCTGTGGCCCAATGAAGTATAGATGAAAACGACAAGACGGGAACAACATGCAGAGTTGCTCCCAGACACGGGGGGGAAGTGAAGACTCCGCACGTGCACCCAGAATAAATATCCTAATTTGGGGCTTGGCAACACCAGCTTCTTCAGTGTCAGGTGCACCAGGTGCAACGTGCAACGTCGTGCGTAGCGCTGGCGGGAATCAATTTGAACTGTTCAAGTATCTCCCTGGTTGACTTTCAGTCGACTTACCGGCCAAAGATCGACTACCTTCAGGTGTGACACGTTGATTGTTCAGTGTTAATCCGCTATTTTGATGGAGAACAGATCCTATGGTGAGCGGATAGGTGAGCAACTTGCTCGCATGCCTCCTCGATCGTTCGGTGTCCATCGAAGAGAAACCACGCGTGTACCAAAACAGATCCCAATTTGCAAATGAGATAGCTTCCTCGTACGCTTGAGGGCCTTCGTAATGGAGATGTCAGGTTTCCATGTCCAACAACTGTGCGCTATACACACCTGGTAGCTCAAACTCGTACATTCTCCGACCACTTCGAAGATCGTGTTCATCCTCGTTGACCTCCCGAAGGCGCGGACAGAACTGTGCATGATCCTTGTCCATTTCCCAATGTTCTCTGCTACAATGAGACGGCCAGCCACAGTCAGGACACTCGAACTTGACCCCCAACGGTTTCGTTCCAATGTCATTATGACTGGACGAACAAACTGGACAGGGAGCGAGAGAGCGAATGGCTTCTCCGCGAGCCTTGACTGCAGGATAGGCGGATTCCGAGAAGGGAGAGAATAGATCATCCCGCGTTGCAGGTTTAGGTTTCCGAGCGAAATTTAAAAAATATCTCCGACCACGAATTCCTTGTCGAAAGTTGGCGCCGAGAACCCGAAGACGCAATGAGGTACTGATAAGTGTGAAAGTTAGATCATGGCGTAGAAACATCGCGACGAGTGTTGGCAGAAAAACGAGCAGCCCCAGTCACAGCGCTTCGGTATGGTAAATCGCTAGTCTACTAGGCGTAGGAACCTCCAGGATGCGGCACCGCAATGACTTACATCAGCGACTAGTGCCAAGTGACTATCACACCTTACGATAGTCAAGAATTGATTGTTTTGGCGATAACCTCCAATATGACAGCGAGAACAGCTACTATTTCTAGAAAAACAAACGAAACGCAGATTGAAGTTTCTATCAGTCTTGACTGCACCCCCGGTTCGGGTCAGACGCAGAACATCGACATTTCGACGGGCATCGGCTTTTTAGATCATGTAGTGGTTCCTCCATATTATGGCTGCATGAACAGACTAATCGGGTTCGCTAGATGTATTACGCGCTGGCAAAGCATAGTGGAGTGTCATTGACGATGAAGTGCCAAGGAGATCTGTGGATTGATGACCACCACACTGCAGATAAGTATCCTTTTTTTTTCCGAGACATGATGGTCCTAGGATCGATGCACAAGATAGTGCGATTGCATTAGGTACCGCATTTAAACAAGCCCTTGGAGAGATCAAGGGCATCAGGCGGTATGGTACCGGCTTCGCACCCCTCGACGAGGTTTGTGACCACTCTTCGATGTGAGTCCTCTTGTGGCTGAACGTTCTTTATCATAGGCACTTTCCCGAGCTGTGATTGACATCTGCTCTCGTCCGTATTGTGTCACTGAGCTCGGATTGAAACGCGAGAAGATCGGAGACCTCTCGACAGAGATGATCCCCCATATCTTCCATTCTTTTGCAATGGCAGCCGGCGTTACTCTTCACGTCGATGTCCTCCGGGGAGAAAACGACCATCATCGGTGTGTTCCCACCTACAAGTTATAGAACTTCCTACAGCCTATCCTAGGTCTGAATCTGCATTCAAAGCATTGGCGCTGGCAATCAAACAAGCCATCGAACGGACAGGTGGAAACGAGATACCGAGCACGAAGGGTGTGCTTTGAGTCAAATGTTGCCTCGCCCCCGATGGGATTCCGCCGATCTCACGTTCGAAGTAATGCAAAGGCAGTGGAATGCAGACTGAATGGAATACATATGAACAGTAAAAGTTCCGAGCACTATATCACATATACCCTACCGTGCGTTCAGGACCAGAAAATGCACCTGTCCTCTGGAGGAGGGTTCAACTGCTTGCAAGGTAAACAAACGTAGTTCAAGAACAGATGATTCCCTGACCTTCGCCCATTTCGAACATCTAAATGCTTTCGCGAATTCAGGAATGTTAGAGACCGTACCGTCCGTACGGTATCGATACGGTGAGTGAGAATCTGTCCGAACTCGTTGCACCTGACGACAGGGTACGACTGAGTGTCTGGGATTGAGCAGGACTCAGTAGTAATACTCACGGCGTCCGCTGGTCGATTGTTCATGGGCCACGTGCGTGCAAAGGAAATGAAGAACAATTGTTCCCTGCAATGGTTGACACGCGACGTTCGAACGGACGGTGTGACGTCTTACCTCGTATAGTCTAATCCGGGAAGTAGATATTCGTGCCCAGCATCATACGAATCTTCGTACTGGGCTTTCCATGCACGGTAGGCCTGAATCAGGCCAGTGTCGCCAATGTTTTCCCCAGACGTACTGCAAGGCCAGAGTCAGCAATTCCCAACATATCTCTGAACGGTTAACTCACAGATTCCCCTATCATATCTGGCCATGTAGGATCAAACATCTATAGAGAATCAAGACTCACGTTGACATGTATGACACCGCCTCTACCATCGTCAACGGTGTACGCTAGCTTTCGTCAGTAAGTTCAATGCGCAAAGATCAAAAATATATACCAGAATATTGTTCGACAATGCAATCTTGGCGGATTTGATAAGCATCGCTTGTTTGGCGAGTCCACCACTCTTCCAATTTCCCTTGTTGATTGTAGAGTCGGCCAGCAGAGTCAAAGGCGTGCTGCCCGTTCTTCATGAGTTGTCGCGTGAAGCGAGTTCGTAGAGACACCAACCGTGAGTTCGTGTGCGGCAACCATGCCAAATGAACCATATGATAGATATCCTGGCCTGAACGATGGTAAGGGAAAATCATCGCCAGGAGCAAACACCACAAACCATTCAAGGGAAAAGAAAGGTGGTTGCAGAATACCGGCAGGGAACACAATCTTTGGCAGCAAATCCGTGTCCCGGAATGTACACAGATGGTCGAGATTTACGCACCTCATTACCCGTAGGATTGTAGTATGCATTCACGGTCGCTGGTGACATTTCCCACTCGTCAAGATTCCTCGACTTTCCTAGTTTTTGCCACATCTTATAGACGTCAGAGGCTCTGGTATACGATGTCAGATGATTTTCCTGGAGTATACACAAAGGGACTGACGTGGCACTCAGCATGTTTTCGAAGAAGGTATCCACATGGACCTTGACGAGCGTATAATAGCTCACTAGAGAGCGAGCGTCACGGGTATCGGGGGATAGTGGGAAGCCAACCTTCTTTCGAATTGCCTCGGCCTTCCCACGGGCTTTTTGAGCTGATTCCTCGTCCATCCACTCGATTCGTTCCAAAGACTCCTCGAATGCTTTGACAATGTCTACAAAAATAGTAAAAGCGAAAAGCCCACGAGGTAAAGCTTGCTGCTTACCCGATATGACCTGAGTAGCCCTTTCTTTCGCATCGCTGGGGAACGTTGCGTTGACAAAGTACCTGCCTGTAGCAAAGCCCATGGCATCTTCTACCCTTTGCATGCAGAACTGCGATCGTTCCCCGATAGCTCCTGGTCTGAGTCCGTTGAGAACTTCTTGCAACTGCCGTACCGCCTTCCATGCCTCCGTCGTCGTCCCCAGGTTAGGAGCATATTCCAGGGCAGCGCGGACAACAAGATACGCTTCGATGACATCAGAAGATGTACGCTCCAGAATTCGTGACAAAGAGCTTGGATATGGCTTGTAAGTGATGATGACACGGCTGGGGAAGAAGCGAGGTGTAAAAGTAGCAAAGTAGTCAGGGAAATTGATCTGAGGAAGCGCGGATTTGAGTGTATTGATGCCAGTGGGGTTGTACGTGCCGAAAGGGTCTTGCTCCAGCTTGTCCTGGTCTAACGTGGCAGCTGCAATTTCGGATTCGAACTTGACAACCTCTCGTGCTAATTCACGCGCCCTTAGGAACGGATCGTCGGTCGGCTTACGGGAATCATCATCCTCGTCATCATCGCCGTCCCAAGGTGGCCATGGCCAAGGAGGCCAAACACGTTCTTCATCTTCCAGCTGTTGTATTTGGAGAATGGTATGCAGGCGTTCACTTGGGAGGTTTGTCATGCCCATGACTTCATCGTCGCGCAGGGTAACCAAAAGTCGCTCAATGACATCTTGATAAACGCTGAGTACGTCTTGTTCCTTGTAGTATTCCTGCTGCATGATGAGGAACGGGAGAAACAATGAAATTCGCATGCAGCGTACTTTTGACGGCAATCCCAGGGAAGGCTGAGTAAACCAGAGCGTCATGGCGTTGGGATCAACACCAGCATCGCCGTCGACGTAAAATTCGAATATGGCGTCGACTCCTGTGGGACAGATTTACATGGAGTAAGAGAGTCATTTGAAACAACGCTTGCCTCTGGAATGCATGTAACCAAGAGCGTTAGACAGCCCCTGCCTTGGATTGAAGGCATTGATATCGACACGCTTTCCACGATATATCTTCCGAATGTTATTCACAAATAGTTGCAGGGGTGCTTGGCCGAGATAGTCAAGCTTGGCCTCGTCCATGCAAGAAGCATAGAGGGTGCGAAGTTTGTGCAACAGTTGGTCGTCCCATGAACTATCGTAGATGGCTGTGTCGGATTCGAGGAAACCCTGAATAACTTGCCAATTCTGCTCGGCGAGAATGGAGAAGGCGTTGATGGCACCCTTGTCTCCGGGGATCGGATGTGACGTTATCCAACCGCTATCTGACCGTCGATTCAGCACTGAAGACTGCTGGGGACTGTGGTCGACTCACTAGCAAAATCGTAGAAGTTCTCGCATGGGTCTTGAGAGGTATCTAGTGAAGCCAAGATTGATGCGGAAAGAATGATACATTCCTTGGTGAGACACACTTCCTGTTTATTTGCGCGAGTTAAAAAATGATGCGACGGTAGAAAGCGACTCGCACCTTTGATGGTCCAGGCCCAGGGTTTGGTGATTCTGGAGGGCCAGTCGGTTCGGGCCCGACGATAACGGTACGGGTGATGTGATCAGTGGTTGTGTACGTGGAAACAGAGGTGTATACTGCGGTGGTGGTAGCTGTCTTAGTGGAGGTCTCTATAGCAGTTGTGATATCAAAAATGGTAGAAAAGGCAGTGGAGACCGCGGTGGTGGTGGTCGCGGAAATAAAGGTGGTGGCGGCGGTGGTAGTATGTGTCACCGTTTCAGTTTCTGTCTCGGTGTGCGTACCATTACCTTCGCGACCCCCACCTCCGCCCCTGAGATTGAGCTTGTGTTGTGCCCCAGCAAACAGACCGATGAAAACAGAGCTTATGAGCAGGAGGACGAGCACTTCGACAAGGAGGACCTTTGTGAGGCCGGTGAGGGGTTCGTGCACGACATCTGTGAGACGGCCGGTGCGAGAACGGGGAGGTGAGGGCGGATCTGGGGGACTCTGGTCTCTGGGGTGCAGGAGAGGCGCTGCCTCTGGGTGGGGAGTGAGTCAGATGCGAAGGAGGGGAAAGTTGGGCTGACCGTGATCCCTGGTGTTGGGGGAGCGTGGATTTGGGGAGCGTGGATTTGGAGACCGTGAATTTGGGGACCTTGGCTGGCGGTCCGTCATGATGGCGGTGAAAGATGGACCTGGGAGAGAGCAGGACGGAGCTTAAGTAGTGCAAGGACGCGTGCACGCCGTACGCCCTCCACGCGGTGTGCAGGAACCGAGTACTCAGGGGCCACAACAGCCGCAAACACGCAGTGCCCTACCACGTGGTTTCGCGTCGCGTCATTGTCATGGTCTATCTACCACCACCCCAGCGCGCGTCCGCGTCACGCCCGTCCTATGGCGAAGCCTACGGCAGCATCCTGGCCGCACATCGGCGCTCTCCCCTCACCTCCGCCTCCTCCGTCATCCTTCTCGTCGCTCCCGATGTCGACGCACTCTGCGCCGCAAAGATGCTCGCAGACCTCCTCAAGCAAGACGACGTCATGCACAGGACCATCCCCGTCTCAGGCGTTGCAGAGTTGGAGGCTATGAAAGACGAGCTCGCGACTTACAACGAGGTGTGCCATCGCCGCCCCCATCCCGCCTCGCCCCCCTGCTAACACCGAGAAGCTGCATACCCTCATCCTCCTCAACATGGGCGCCATCCTCGACCTTCCTTCTCCCGCATGGTTTGGGGAATTCGGTCCGCATTTGACCCTACACGTGATCGACTCCACCCGGCCTCAGAATCTGGCAAGTCTCTTCGGTGGTGGTGATATCGGTGATCGCATTGTCCTCTGGGACGATGGTGAGGTTGACTCCATGGATGCACAAAGAAAGGCTTGGGAAGCACTAGAAGTCCGTCTCCGTACATCACGGAAACCACTCGCACGCTGACACACTCTCCCAGTACGAACCAGAACCAGACTCGGGGGACGATGGTTCAGACTTTGATTCAGAGGACGAAACGCAAGATGACACCGGGCTGGACGAGGATTCGACTGGAGGCAGCCCACCGCGCAAGCGCACATCGCAATCTCTTGTTCAGCGGGGACGGAAAAGGCCGAAGCTAGACAATGTCGCGGTGCTTCCCCACGTCGTACGCTCACAACTGACACCTTCTCCAGGAGCCGAGTCGGATGTCGCGAGAACAGCGTGCGGCGTATCAAGCAGTGGTCGAAAAGCACTACGTAAGTGGCTCATGGTACAGTCAGAGCGCATCTGCCACAATCTACATCCTTGCCACTGTCCTTGAGCGTGCAGATTGTGACCTCCTGTGGTATGTGGTACTCAATGATTGACCTACCTCTTTCTCGTCATCGCCGTAGGCTCGCAATCCTTGGGCTCACATTCCAGTATACAACTTCTCGCGTATCACGCGAGCTTTACGAAAAATATCACGCCATCTATTACGACGAAGTATCACGCCTCAATCCACTCCCAGCAGGGGTCACCAGTAATATTGATACAATCACTGCACTTGGGCCAGACGATTTGTCGATACGATCTACCGAGGAACTGAGATTCTCTCTGCTTCGTCACTGGACACTATACGATGCCATGTTTCACTCCAGTTACGTGGCAGGAAAACTTGGAATTTGGAAGGAACGAGGTCGGAAGAGGCTCACTGGCCTACTCGCTAAAATGGGGTAATCGTGACCTTTCAGTGATCGTTAACAACTAACCTCATCTGAGGCAGGTTTTCAATACCGCAGACGCAACAGCTGTACGCCCATATGGATCTCGATCTTAAGCATCAGCTGAGATCCAAGCTTGACGTTATCGCCCCCGAGTACGGTCTTGTCGAACTTACATACCCATCCTTCGTCCGATGTTTTGGGTATCGTGCCCCTCCCCTAAGCGCTGCTGATGCTGTTGAAGCTGTCAGCGCACTCTTAGATGTGGCCGGTGGGGTCAGGATGGAGCTCGAAGTCGAAGGCGCCCGGCACGGTGGAGAGTGGTTCGGCAGTGGACGCGTATGGGAGGGTAGTAAACACACCATTGATGAAGCGCATGAAAGCAGAGAACGCGGTGAAGGCGTCAACACGAATGGAGAAGGGGATGGAGAGAATCCAGACGACGCAGAAGAACGGACAGAAGTCTCCTGGTGGGTAAGGAACTTCTGGGCGGCCTATGACGCTCTCACTGAGTGAGTCGTCCTTTACGCTGGTCGTAGCTAAATACCTGAATATTCCAGCATTGTCCCTCTTCGAGATGCACTTGCGCTGTCCATGTCACTTCATCGGGCCATCATACGACAAGGAACTTCAATAATCGACAAGCAAGACATCCGTACAATGCGCTCTCATCGTGTTGTCGTTCTCTCTCAGGGACCCGATCTTGCACTGTTTGCCCATCCCGGCGTACTTTCACGTCTAGCGCTCTGGTTGATTGACGCATTAAGAGACAAGTTGCCAGGCACGAAACTTGCCCGGGGGAAGAAGAGCTTACCATTCGTCCTGGCGTGCCTGAACGAAAGGACAGAGACATACATTGTTGTAGGAGTCATGGGTTCACTGGAATTGGGAGATGCAACAAAGAAGTAGGTTTTCAACGCTCTTCTACGGATTCAAAGGATTGAAGTCCATCGATCAGTGAGTTTGGTCTAGCATTTATCAACGCCAGAGAGCGATGCAACGCCCGGTCCTCTCACAACTCGTTCAATACGAGTATTCTTGAGATCGATCAGGATGATCTGAAGGTGTTTCTAGAAGCCCTGTGTGAGGTGGGCGAGGGATACTAATGTACAGTCCGTGTTGTAATACCACGAGTCATTCGAAAGCATGTGCGCGCGACTTATTCCCCAGTGCTCCACCAGAAACCAAATCCCCTGTTACACATGCAGTACGGAAGATGATCAAACCAAAAAAAGACTACGCACCCTCCTTCAGAATGCCTGGAGAAATAATCGTAGTCGATGTTTACTGGGGACATGGTCAACATGTGTGCAAATTTCTCGAGGCAAATTGGGTGGTCTTACTTGCCATAGCCAAGACAAGCTGCTCTCATGATCATTTAGCGCCAAGTCGTAGTCTCCGAACAGAATGAACCTACCGCCCGTTCATCGACTGTCAAGTTCCTTACCACGCCTGGCTTGTGTAATATCCACCCACTATTCTGGCTCGAACTGTAAACTTGTTCATCCGGTGCCCGGAAGGACACAGTGTACTGCCCCGTGTCCGTGAAGATCTGGAATTGAAGTACTCAATCGCACCAATCTAGTGAGTATTCCGGCCGCCACCTTACCTCTCTCCCAAGTCCCCTAAATGCCCTGTTGACACTAGCGACGCCTTCTCCTTGCGCATCCCGCAAGACAAAATACCACGCCCATAAACCCTCGTCTACGCGCGCAAATTGGTTGAAGTGGACTTCGGGTGTAGTGAGCTCGGGTTGATGCCTAGGATCCGAACCGAGGGGAATGAGCACTCGGTGAGGAGTAGACCTAGATTTGGTGAAAGAAATGACAAGGAGCGACGTAAAAAATCGAACACAATTCGTCCGTATCCGGTCACAACCGAAAGCATACAATCCCATGACATCGACCCATGCAGCGTCCCAAGATGTCAGAGGGTTAGAGGGCGTCCGAATCACCAACCGAACAATTAACAGGTTGCGCCACCACCATCACGGAGCAAGTGGTCAGACAATCTAGGAATGTGAGAGAGGTAGAAAATCTGAAGAGGAGAAAACGTACCGTAGTTACATGCCAACGGAATATGGTCACGATAATGATGATGGGCCAGTGTGCGGATATAAGGAGCGAGCAGCCAGGATTCCATGATATCGAAACCACGGAACATTTTAATTTAGGATAAAGAGAGGGAAGAACGTCGAACAAGTAAAGAAACCGGATAATCGCGTTGGATGGACGAAGTGAAATGGGAAATGAGGATGTCACGATCATCGTGCAAATACAGACCGTGGCGGCATTGTTGTCAATACAACACGTGTGGAGACGGACAACACATCCAGATGAAGAGTGCCGTTCATAATGCCAAATGCCCAAAAAAACACGTGAATCAGAACCCGAGGAATAATGAGCCGGAACATAGCGTTGACGACACATAAGGCATCAAGAATATGCATGAATGGAGAAAGAAGGATTTTTCATGTGTAAGATTGGAAATATGCCGCAGTGGCATTGAACAGGATCCATGATGAGCGTAGGAATCGTGGGGATAGCAGGCATTATCCAAGATTGAAAGACGCCGCAAGGAGGCAAGGTGGATCAACAAGGAAAGGATCGCACAGCAGGAAGTCAGATGATGGGGAACCATATTGCCAATGATGCACGTGGAGGGGGAAGCATCACGATTCGACACGTGCGGGTCGGCGGAGATGTTTGGTCAAGGAATCAATACGACACAACTGCCCGGTCAGCGAATTGTTCTCAGAGTCATGCCGAATGGCGACTAGGAACACACATACCGCAGAAATAAGTTGTACCTCCTCTTCCAGAGATGCCACTCCTGCTGCACCTCTGCGAAAGTGTCCACCACTAGCTGTCCTTCCGGAGTGCGAGCAAGGTAATCCATAGGCCGCTGAACGAACATACGAGAGTTTATCCAAGAAAACGGGCGACGGATCTGGCAGCAGTGGGGTATTTGTACACTAATATCATAGTACTGAGCCCTGGGCACGCACCCAAAGGATGGGTGAACCTTCAAGGTCCATGACCAGTGCACGGAATGGCCTATGCGTCCTGAACACCTGTCTTGCGAACATCGAAAAGAAACCCCGCGGTTCTTCAACAATATATCCAAGTGGCTCTCCAGCCGAGCTAGCTTCACAGCGAAGCTCAGTGGATAACGGAAAAAATATGCAGTAGAAAGTCTGGACACACTTATAACATATCGGTTCGACTGCTCGAATCCCATGAAGATATTGAGCATTTCAAGCTGTCTGATTAGAAGTGAGACCGAGAAAGAAGCCAGCACTGGCAACTTTCGCTACCTTGTGACTACGAGCTCATCGTTGTTCACCAACAAGCCCTTTAAGGCCACCTCGGGATCGGCGGTGGGATGTACGCTTTTCCTCGAGCGTTGTGAGTGGTCTTCGGAGGTTTTCTCTTCATAGTCTGACGAGGTCCACAAACGGTCTTCTAAAGGAGGGTCTGACTGGGACCTGCGTGACAAGTTACCTCGGGAATTTCTCCCGAAACCAGTGGTACGATGCGGGAAACGGGAAAGGGCATATAACCGACACTGTTGTGCCAACGGTGTGCAGAAAGACGAGTGCCTTGGCAGCAGACGGTAACTCCCCTGAAACGCAGCCATTGCGCGCGCTAATTTTGAAGTGTAGTGTAGACTGTGTAGCCACCAAGTACTCAGTACAACCGTATTTAGGTGGCTATGCATTGACGTGGTATTTACTACTACATTCACTCTCGAGGCTTTTGTTAACTTGAAGGCGTTCGAGACTTGTCCGGCTAGCTACTGCTCCTCCCTGGCGCTGGGGTGACGATGCATCGGCGGTCGACCGTGCTTCACTGGCCAAGGAACACGCGATATGCCGCTACAGCAGCTAAAATACAGGTGGGTCCAGTCGGTCGTAACCAGTACGCGAAAAACTCACCGGTGAACATTAGCCTGTTTTCAGGCAGGTTCTTCGGTCAGAAGCAGATAGAGCTCCTGAGCCCGTGGCGTTCCGGCACACTCCGCCTCACCTTACTTCACTACAGCATCGGGTGAAGCCTAGTGAACGTGGTTCGTTCCGTGCCAATACCCCCACTCCGCAATCTCAACCCAGACCTCATCTTATATCACGTCCGTCGCTGCCCCAGTCCAACGAACGCGGTTCCTTTCGTCCCGTTGTCCCTCAGTCCGAAACCGATCCTAGCCCCCCATCGCGCTTGTCCAAACTGAAATTCAAAGAACGTGGTTCCCTTAGTTCTGGCCGTACCTTTGTCCCGAGCACAAACAGAAGCAACGCAGCAGAGACAGGTCGCTGGCATGGGAAGAAAAGGGAAAGAGAGCGCGGTAGGAGATTCCAGCCCAAGCAGGTGCAAGTGGATCTCTATATCCCGTCGACCGTTTCGGTTGGGCAATTAGCCAAGCTATTGAATGTTCGCTTGCGTAAGGTCAAAAATTTCCCTCGCGCACCATTGACTGATTCTGTTTTGCTGGAAGGTACACTTCAACGCAAGATGGACCAAGCAGGGATGTACGAAGAATCTTCGTATGATTATGGTTGCCATTCTTCCTTCTCATCATTAGAGAAACTCAACCATCCCTGTAGTTTTGACCTCTGACTATGCTGCTTTACTTGTGCAAGAGTTCGGTCGTAACCCGATAATCAACGATGAAGCCGCTTTCGACTTATATCCTCCGTAAGCATGTTTCGTGCCGATTTCGACACTCTGAGCTTCCATTTCCTTAGAATATTCCATTGACTCCAGTATTCTTTAATATAGACCATCCCCAGAAAACCCCTCCCTTCTGCCAACCCGTCCCCCCATTGTAGCCATAATGGGACATGTCGATCACGGAAAAACTACTCTTCTCGACAATCTTCGTTCTTCTTCTGTTGCTGCTTCTGAAGCAGGCGGGATCACGCAGCATATTGGCGCTTTCTGTGTTCCATTGAGCATGAGTGCTGATTCCTCATCAACATCAGTAGATCAGCGTCTAATCACGTTCCTGGACACTCCGGGCCATGCTGCCTTCTCTGCCATGCGTGCGCGTGGAACCTCGGTCACTGACATCGTTGTCCTGGTCGTTGCTGCCGATGATGGTGTCATGCCCCAAACGCTTGAAGTCATCGAGCTTGTTAAACGTGAGAAGGAAGGGGGGAACATTGGAATGGTTGTTGCCATTAACAAAGTTGACAAACCTGAAGCTGATGTCGTAAGTCTCCCCCTTGTGCATGCGTCACACTCTTTCCTTCTTCGCGGTCTACGCATTTTTCATACTTACATTCTTTTACCCCGTACGCGGCCCACAGGAGAAGACTAAACTTGCCTTACTTTCCGCCGGCGTTCCTCTAGAAGAGGTTGGCGGGGATGTCCCTTGCGTTACCGTCTCGGGGCTCTCTGGATCTGGATTGCCCGAGTTTGTTGAAACCATTGCTCTAGTTGCAGATGTAATGGACCTCCATGCAGAACAAGATTGCACACCCGTGGGGTATGTCCTCGAGTCCCGGATACTCAAAGGGTTTGGGTGAGTTTGCACGTTCACATTCTGGCCCCATTTTGTCAACACATACGCGTAGACCTGTTGCAACCGTTCTTATGACTCGTGGCACTCTCTTTCCAGGCATACCACTTCTAGCGGGGACTTCCTCGTGTTCTACGCGCCGCCTTCTTTCCCCTGCCTTGCAAGCTATCACTTCTGCCGTACCTGGTACCCCTGTACTTGTCACAGGTTGGAAGTCACTTCCCGCCGCTGGTGAAGAAGTCTTGGGGGGCAGCGATGCCGACATCAAGAAAGCATGCGCGAATCGGGATCGGAAACGGGATCTAGAAAGTGCTCTTGGTGACGTCGAGGCAATAAACGCCGCGAGGCAGGCAGACAAAGAGAGAGAGGAGAGAGAGAGAGAAATGGTATACAAGGCGAAGAGGGGCAATCGTGCGCCAACCACAGTGGCTAAAGACAAACCTGTTCAGGAGGTCGGGAGGAAGTATCTTCGGATCGTTGTCAAAGGGGACGTCAGTGGGAGTGTCGAGGCTCTAGTTGGTGCAGTCAAGGATATTGGCAATCACCTAGCAGGTGTTAAGGTTGTTTCCACCGGTGTGGGGGACGTTTCTGATTCTGATGTCATGATGGCGAAGGCTGCAGACGGTACGTCTACTAATCTGGTCTTTTGTGTACACTTGTTAATTTCCACGTCAGCGATGATTGTCGCGTTTTCTGTCGGCGTGCCACGGGCTGTCCGAGCTTCCGCCTCCCAGAACCACGTCCCAATTTATACATCCGACATTATATACCGCGTCATTGACGACGTCCGGGACCGCATCATATCTCTCCTACCATGTACTTACGATATCAAAGTCACCGGCGAAGCAACGGTACTCCAGCTATTCGAGATACAAACCAAAGGAAGCTACAAAAGGATCGCTGGCTGCAGGGTCACCCATGGGGTTGTACAACGATCAAGCTCGGTCAGGGTACTAAGAGAGGAGAAAATTGTTCATGAAGGTGAGCATTGAAATGCTCACATCATGGATGCATTGCGTTAAAACTTGTTGCCAGGTTCGATAGATGCATTGAGGCAGCTGAAGAAAGACGTGACCGAGATTCGGAAAGGTACAGAATGCGGTATTAACTTACAGAACTTCGATAATCTCCAAGACGGTGACGTTATACAAGTGTTCCAGAAAATAGAGATGCCTGGCGAACTGTAATTGTTCAGCGACTGCGGCACCACATACGTATAGAAATTCATGGGTCATATCATACTCTTTGTTAAATGTACATGCAAAGTATCTCAATATCCTTGACACTCTCCTCACGATGCTCTGTTTCTATTCTGCTCGTCAAGTATAATTTCCTTGCCACCGATCGTACCAGTTCTACCTCCAACCCCAAATGTCAAGTTGATAGTTCCGAGATCACGCGTTGTCTTCTCAAGGACGGTCCAGCTTCGGGTATCCAACTTCTTCAAGACGATCTCTACCTTGGTCCCAAAAAACCTGTACGAAGACCCTTCCGGCTCGACTGGACCAAAGAGCCGGATTGTCCGCTTGAACCGTTTCTGGGAAGGAAGATATAAATCAAAATGGACCTGCATATACTCTCGTGAGTAAATTAACAGAGTTAATAGCCGTCCGCATGGTAGCGCCAACCTGAGTCTCTTCAACCGTTACTTTGCTTCTGTCCCTGTCAGCCTGCTTGGCAAATACGGACACGTGCACCTCGTTCGGTGTCTGGTAATGATCTACACGGCACTCAGTAAAATGTTCAGCCTGATAATAGTAAACAGATCAGGAAGTAGTCAGGGGCCGTGATGGAGACGTAATAAAGGTGGTGTCGCGTACCAACTCTTCCGATGCAGAGCGCATCGGAACAAAAACATGGCGACCTTTCTTGCATCCTTCGATCTTTAGAAATTCTTCAAATTCCAGGACTCGCCTTTTACAGCATAGATAACCCTGAACATCGCATGAGAATCGTCAGAAATACAAATGGAAGCATGTGGGGAATGGTGCGCGAGCGACGTAATTTACGGGGCTACATACCTTGCTTCCCTCGCGGAAGATGGGCTGCACAGTAAATTAATCCAGTCAATGGCCGTGAAATTATCAGTGAAAGTGGCAAAGAAATCAAAAACGTACTGGCGCCGGGTGGTAGGTGCATACGGTGCCTTCGCCGTCTCCTATGCGGTTTTCTGCATCGCTCAGGAAAGTTATAATACAGCCTTTACGTCTGCATTCTGTACCAGGTGCAACCGCTACACTTAGATCATCTTCCTCTTCCGGCTGAGAGGGGAGAACGGATTCAACAAGGAGAGCGGTGGCAAGAGGCATGGATGTATGTGATGGAAGTGTTCGTGCCGTAGTATAGACTTCTTTTCCTTCTTTCGATTCCGTCATCGTGAGGATCTTACTCCTACTGGCAGTGGCTGCAGGCTTCAGCACCTGAGGAACAACTTGCGGTACTGCCTCGGTATGTGCGCCAACCTCACACCCCTGCCAGTGGCCAGGGTGATGGATGATCGTTAATGGTGAATGCTCCGCAAGCAACAAGGCATGCGTACAGGTATAGCCATAAATTCATCAAAGTCGAGAACCGGCTTGTTAATACTTGAGCAGCATGACCACGACTTTAGACCCTCGTGGAAGACCTGATAGTGTAACAGCTTGGAACGACCGATCTAAGACTGGCAGCCGAAACTCACTGGTGCCCCGGGGTGGTAATAACAACTGATTTCTGTGTTCTCTGCTGATAAAAACTCTTTCCCGCACCCTTTTCGCGTGCAACGCAACATGTTGGTGAAGTGATCACAGGATAACCGTTCATATCCTCGGTATCAGCTAGCTTACGTAATGCCTAGAATGTTCGTGAAAATGCAAGCTCGTTAGTGCGTCACGGGAAACAAGTGGTATGTTCCGCTGCCAGCAGCCTAGACTTTCGTCAGAAGGATCCTGTCAAGGTCTGGTAGTAGCCACATCCAAGAGGCAACTGAGACACAGAGATCAACTACATTGTCGTTTACGCACACTGTTCGGCCGATTACATGGTCATATTAAAACTGAACGCTGCCAGTGGGAAATCGACGGTTCATGTGGCAGCAATGCCGCGGGATGTCGGATGGACTTGAAGTGCAGGGCAATTCGTCCGACCCAGCCATAACAATCAATTCAAAAGGGACCGCAGGATCATCCTCTCCAGTGCGCGATAATATACATAACCAACATACCGTTAATACCTGCTGTGCCAAGCCGCATCAAACGTCATGTGCATCACTCTGCTCAAAGTTCCATTCACCGGATCTCGACCGATTCTCAATTTTGGTGAAACATCATGATACGGTTGGTTGATCTGAGTCGATCCCGGCGATGCGGAACGATGGTAGCCGACGGATAGCTTATCAGTCAACAGACATCACGCCCCTTGAAGCATCATAAAGGTGGACTCACATAAGAGCATGCGGACGAATTCGTCGCCAGCCAGCGTGAAGGGAAATCCAGTGTCAAATCAACGACAAATGGGGTATAGCAGGGGTGTTACGGACGTGTTCCAAGGGGGAGAGATATTCTCGCATTCGAGATTGAATTGGAGAATCTCAGACTCAGGGGTGAATGCAAGTGGATCAGAAACGTTTCAGCACCATGAAGTAAGCTGATAATCTACTGAGTCGGTAGAGTCATGAAAGCATGGGTCAAGGTTGTAACTAAAGCATAGCGGGTGGATCAACAAACACGCATCCTTTAATTCCACCGCCAACGCCATGAAACGTCATGGCGTTACTCTGCTCAGAATTCCGTGCACCGGATGGGTCAGGAGCTTAGGCCTGTTTCAGGTCACAGGAAGGAAGGGAAGGAAAATGCTATGTACCGAATCTGCACCGATCGTTTCCACCATGCAGATGTGAGCAGGCATCGTCGTACATTTAAGTTTGATGTTGTTTGTGTTCTTCAAGTTGGGGAGGGCAGGGTCAAGCACCGATAACGAAAACTAACGTCCACCTTAACAAGCCCCATGTTGTCTTGTCAGCCGATGAAGTAAATGCAGACTCGATCCGTCGGGGGCCAGATCAGAGAATGGCCCTTCTTGCATTTGTTGCCCTGAACCTTAGTTCTTTCTCAGTTAGTCAGGCTTGCACGACCATGAATGAATTGGATCCGACCTTGAACACCCCGAACCAGATCTCTCTGTTGTCAACTCTTCTCGCGTGGCGGGGGCATGGCTGCCATTGTACACGACGGCGATCATCGAGAAAGGTTTTCGGGTCGGCGAACGCCACAAGGAGCTGTACAGCCACGTGGAAGACAACTCATTGAGTACGTAATGAGCAGCCAGTGACCTATTGTCATTGTAGAATGCCACGGAGCATGTGCACGGGGTCCAAGTTGCGTGGTGTTGGAGCAGGTTCGATTGTTTGCAGAGCGTTCGTGGAGCATTCGCGTTGCGTGTCCGATGCTCCCTTGCAAATGTGTAATCGATAGGGTTAATTAACCGGAACTAACTGGAAACACCTGAATATAGCGGTCAACACCATTCTACATCAAAAACCTAGAAAATTTATTTCCAAATCTACCCTTCAATCCAACCCTGGACCAAATGACTCCCATACCAGAAAAGCCATGCCCCATGGACCAACGCGAGCAAGTGTCCGAAGAGCGGAGGAGATCCGTGGATGAATATTGGATCGCAACTCAGGATGTTCAGGAAAACCCACTGAATGTTCACGGAAGAATGATGCTACGCCATCTCCCCGAAGTTTTTGCATCAAGACAGAGAATGATGAATTGTCGACAGCTCGGATGGGGTATGATTGACTTCTCGAGAGTAATGGCTTGGCGCGTCACATCCCACGGTCTACAGAGGCTCTCATATGTCAAACCTGCCACCATACCGCCGCAGACTAATGTGAAAGCATGGGTAAATCGTGGAAGGTGAGAACTGTGCGATGCTTGGTTCCTTGAGTGCAGTCTTCGAAGAACATAGTGTGTCGCGAGTTTGACTTTGTTTGCTACATTGCGAGTGATCTCGAAAACTGTGAAGAAAGCAGCAAAACCTGAAAAATGGACAATGAGATGGTTCGACCAGTGGTTTGAGTTCACCTACCACAAACATCTTTCCCGCATCCCCATCTCAATCCAGCCCATCCACGCCCAGCCATTTCACCAACATCTTTCATCCAGAGCCGGACTTGTCTGATATCTCTGATTTGATCAGATCTGCTTGTGATGTGTATCGGCTGCGTTCCCCAGAAGACCTCCTTCCACGCATGGGACCATCCTTTTCCCGTTCCGCCCTCGATGACAAGTCTCACATTTTCGACCGGTGCAGCGACTAAGGCTTGCATGCCACCCGCAGCCGCGCCTGACAATGCAGCCGTGCATATTGAATGAGCTCCGAGGTGAGATTGTAGATAGCCGGAGCATTCGGTGTACGTAGTCCAAAGCACCGTACCCAGCACTGCGTTGGCAAGCATTGGCGGTACGAAGTGCTTAGGTATCACCATGAACTACAACGATGTAAGCGTCGGTTCGGATGCACTCGAGAGGAGGGTGGACACCACACCTTGACTCTTGATTAGTGAAACGATATACTGGGGACTGAGAGTAGTGCCACGTCTGTTAGCATGTCCCCGGAGTGAGTGCCAACCGCTCACTGGGTTTTAGGACGGTTAGTAAAGGTAATCCTCATGGTGTTTGACTTGCCTTTGGATGGCCTAAACAACCTCACTGGGCGGGAGAAATACAAAGTAATAGCCCGCGTGGTCGTCCGGGCTAATGCAGCATAGAGGGGGCTGCCATGGTGATCCTGACCGGAAGGCGGAACGGCGATTCCATCATGAATAGTCATGGAACGTATTGTTGATGATTGGCCGCGGCGGTTAACTGGCTTTCCGGCAAAGTGATGGAGAAGGAGTATATTTCTGCTATCGTGGTCGGTCCTCCTAGCTGGCAGTGCCTTGTGGTGTGTTGGTGAAAGCAAAGACCTGGAGCTTGGGTGATGAGAAAATTTCGGTTCGGCAGTTTTGCAAATTTGCAACAGAGTTGAACGTACCGGCTGATTGCCCAGTGACATCCTATGAGGCATTTTTCGAAACATTTCGTCACATCTGTTCTCTCAGAAAGGACTGTCAGGCGACTGGCCTCCTCCAACAACTTGCTACCAGAGGGTTTTACCCTTTTCTCAAGGTTCTTCGACATTCGCGAGCAGCGATTACTACTAACTGCAGCCTTGAGTCAACTCGACGCCGCTGAAAGCATACGTGTCCGCAGACTCCAGATTCATCATCGTGCTCGGAATCCAATCTCAGACAGTGCTCCCATAGAGGGTTTGTTCTTGCCAGACTGCTACTATACATTTCACCAGGTGAGTACATAGTCCCCCGCATCTCTCCCTTTTCAGCTGTTCATTCCCCAAGGGTCACTACGACAATGTTATCCGGGATTACCGCGAAATGCGCCTGGCTTCCTGGCCGGAATCTGAACTTCGCGGCCTGACTCCCGTATTGGACCGCCTTCGCGCTCTCTACCCTTCGAAAAATACGCAGTCTCACTTGTTACACCTAGCTTCGTCTGGGGAAATCCTTCCTCACATTGATAACACCTCTGCGAGTGGTAATTGGATTTTAGGCGTGAGCTTAGGGGCTACTAGGGTATTAAGAATGGAATCCCCAAGCGTTACAGAGTCAGAGAGCCTTGATATACCGCTTCCGTCTGGTAGCGTTTATCTACAGAGGTAACATGTATGCATCTATATCGAATCCCTGTGCTGAGTATATTGCAGGGACGATGTCCGCTACCATTGGAGGCACGCAATTCTGCCCTCAACAGATAGGGAGAAAGCCAAGTGCAGGCAACGTATCAGTATAATGGTCAGGGTACGTGCGTGATTCCTCACGGTTTCCTTCTTCTTAGCTCCAGCTAGGATCACCAGGGGGATGACGCAGGGAAGGTGGAAGTCGGTACGCGTGGATACAAGCCACCAGTTTTTAATTGAAATGTGGTAGCACGATAAACCAAACTTCGCGGAAGGGAGTGTTCAAGTTACCACCATATCTCTAGGTTCAACGTTCAACCCTGACTGAAGTTTCTGTTGCACCGTATTTGGAGATGCAAGCAATACAGTAATATAAATTATGGCGCGTACGGAACAACTCCAGGTTCGGTTTCAGCATGTGAAACCAGTTTCTGCAGGATCACATCGGACGTGAAACGACGATTATTTCATTTTGGTTTGGGCTCAAAGACTATAAGCGCACTTTAAATGGGGTGCTTCTGAGTTAGTCATGCAGAGCGTTGCATCAACCCCAACGCTAATGACGTTGCAGTTACCGACCTCTGGGGTACCAACCCTCGAGAACGAGGGGAACTCACAGGCGCCGCAATCAGACAAGCAAACCAAGAGTAGTATTAACCCCGATCTCACATGCGTACCCAACGGTCTAGAACTCGACGTCAAATTCTCGCTTGAGTTCCCCGCCCCAATTTTGTCTCGTCGACCAGGTAGGAATCAGCAAGCGATTGCGGGTCTACGGGACAAAACAGGAAAACGTGCAGTAGTTCCCACCCTGGTAACTGACACCATGCGGTTTGGAGACACGCCATCATTGACAAAATTACCCATTCGATACGGTATTCCGGAGTCCAAGCGCCTGGTGAACTGAAGGCGAAACACGATTTGATGCGTATTAAGAACAGTCCGCGGCTACAGACGAATAAATAACTATACGGCCGATGGGAAGCAGAATGATACAGTGTGGGGAATGTGAAGTCCATGCAATGGAGTCTAGTGAGATCTACAATGCAGATGCAGGTATGCGCCTAACTCGACTTAATTTACTTTTGAGACACTGGAAACACTGTTAGTTGGCGTCAGCGTTATCTGTGTTCAAGCTTTGCAATGTTCAAGCTGCTTACGGCAGATTACGATGACCTTCGCCCCCATCCACTGCTACAACGACAACCTGCGTCCCCTACCGACTGTTAAACAGGTACAACACATATTAAGGAAAAATGCTTACATCGGCAAGGCGGCTTGTGGATTGTACGGTGCCATATTTGATTTCGCCGGTGGCAGTCCAGAAGAAAACGCGTGTGCCGTTCTAAGCATTGTCTCAACAACGTTCGAAGGAGCGAAGTGGCGACTTACGGGGTACGCGTTCATAGCCAAAATAGTAGGCAGGGAACGGCAGGTTCTTGGGTGCCATTGGCCGGTGGGTTGCGCTCTCCTTATAAGCCTCTGGAATAAACGGTGAGTTAGATCTGTCCTCCTTCGAAATCGAGATCACTTCAAGTCCGAGCGGGGAGCAGTCGGTGATAGGACCTACTGAACGGGCGTGCCTAATTTGTTCTTGCAACCTGAAGGGTCAGTTGTTTGGAATTCTAAGAATGTCGCTTATTGGGTTTGTGAAGAACAGCTGTAATGACACATTACTAGCCAGCGAGCAATAGCAATAGCCGAGCTCAATTAATTCACGGACGACGGCTCGTCGCGCGACTGAGTACGCGTTTGAGATGCCTGGTAAATCAAATACAACGATGTCTTAGCTGTGAGTTATGAAAATGTATGAACTCGTGAAGGTGGAGGCAGAACGGCATCATAGAAGGGACGTAAAAGTGCTTGAGGTCCCCAAGGACTCAGCACCCACGAGCCCACCCCGCGATGAAGCAAATGGTCCTAGAATGACGCGTGGCAGACATATGCAGTTACGCACACGTTGTCATCCTTCATCAGCCGGACCTGATCCTCGGCCTGGCCCCAGCAAGATTTCATCTGGGCGGAGCTCACTAAATGAACGGACCTCTCTTAGTGGATCTTGAAGGTGAGGATCATGTACATACGCGTGCAGCCTTCCGAAGAAAAATGCGAGGTTCGCAAATGAAGGAGGTATAATAATTGTCACAAAACGTTAGCGGAGCTCAGAAAACCTAAAATAATTCATCGAAAATCCGCATTGGAAGTATCCCATCGGGCAACTCGAAGTTGCAACGTTCTCTCAGAGAGAACCCTCATTTAACATCGACTACAACTGTGACAAATGTCGGTCATTCTAGTGACGGGCTCGTACGACCATGAAATTAGATTTTGGGAAGCTTGGAGTGGAATTTGCTCCCGCACCATCGCAAGGTCGGGGGAATCTGGTGTGAGCACCGTCTTTTCAATCACTGTGCAGATCGGGTCATACTTGTGCTCGTCCTTAGCAAGTAAATCGTCTCGCTATCTCTCCTGAGTAATTCAGCTCGTTTCTTCCTGTGGAGGGTTTCGTTCACGTTCCGGTTCTTAGCAAGCGTCTGCTGGCTGCGGCAATCCACAAGAAAGTGTACATTTACGAAATCGCTAGTACTTCCTCTACCCCGGTTGGTTCCCCCCCATCTCCGTAGTCCACGTATTGAAGTATGCAAACTGGTAGCTGACCTGTCTCGATGCTCACACCATGAATGTCACCTCCGTTTCCTTCCACAGCGAAGGGAAATGGTTAGTTACTGGTAGTGAAGATGGGACTATCAGGATATGGGACCTCAGGTACTCATCCACTTCCAAGTCTATTAATTCGGTTTTCTGCATGTATTGCTTCAGGAGTACACAAGTGCACCGCACATATGATAATGGTGCCCCTGGTAGCCTCATCTTATCATATTGCTATCTTCAGATGATACTAACGTATACGTACTCCAGTCAACGATGTTTGCGTCCATCCTAATCAAGGAGAGCTCATCTCCTGCGATCAGGCCGGATGTATCAAACAGTGGGACCTATCTGAAAATCTCTGTTCACATGAGCTGGTGCGCTGATTTCATATCTACTCTTTCGATTTCTTAACACACAAGCGCAAGACCCCAGCCGGTGATGTCCCTATCAGGTCAGTCAGTCTAGCTTCCGATGGATCGTGTTTGGTTGCTGGAAATAATAAGGCATGGCTCCAATGGCCGTGCTGAGTTAGCGCTCATCATTCCGTAATCAGGGCAAATGCTATGTCTGGAAGATTAACGAAGAGAAATCTGAACTCCCAAGATACCAGGCCGTAACCAAGTTCAGCGCACATAAAAAGTATATAACCCGCGTTCTTCTCAGTCCTGATGTTAGGTAAGTTAGTTTTGTATCTGAGCTCCCTTTCTTTGGATATTCGGGGCTCATGCGGGTATATTAGGTATCTCGCCACATGTTCTGCGGACACAACGGTGAAGATATGGTCTATATCTCAGAATTATGAATTGAAGCAAGAGAAAGTACTCCAAGGGCATCAGCGATGGGTGTGGGACTGTGCTTTTAGTGCGGACTCTGCATATCTGGTGACAGGTGAGAAACTGTTATTTGTCTTAACGATTATTTTTTGGTGCATACTGTCAATAGCGTCCTCGGATCACACTGCTCGACTCTGGGAGATGGCTTCGGGCGAGACTGTCCGACAGTACAATGGGCATCACAAGGGTATGTCGAGCCTTTGTTATTAAATAATCCCTTCATCAAGACACCTTATCCAGCTGCAGTGTGTTGTGCGCTTCACGATGGAGCGGGCTGAATTCATATCGAGGGGTACGGACACGTATCCTTGGCCTGGATGGCCATCTAGTGATCAGATAAATTGGTGTTCGAACATGAATGAAGTCATCTCGGCAATCGCCTTTGGAAGTTATTTGCAATGCGCGACACTGATCGGCTCAACCCGGATGACTCTTCGGTTTGAACTTGCACCAGTCCATGATCTCTGTATCGACCCTCCAGTCCCACGGAACTGACGGTTCATGTCATTTGACAGGTGCTCTAATCGGAAAGTATTCAGTCGCAGTAAATCTACGACTCTCAAAGTGGGAACAAAGAGTTGGTTAAGTTGGCAGAAAGTTGAACATCGATAAGTCTCGCCTCATTGAACATGAATGCTGGAAATGGATGGTACGTCAACCCGATTGGAAATTGTCAATTTTCCTGTGACCTTCTCTCGATATCTCCTGTGACGCATCAGAAGGAATCTGGGCAAGAGACAGGTCTCAATCCATCACATCCACCTCCTCGGTCTATACCCACCATCAACTCCAGTAAGGCAATTGCTCTCCGAGGTTTGGGAAATTTACTTGCGAAGAGTCTATGACTCCATATATTGAAATCTTCTGGTCCCTACAAACTCCGTAGCATCTTTGGGTCATTTTCACGGTGCATTGTAGTGCATTGTCCCATCCTAGGACGACGTGATCCGAAGGGTGTGGTCTTCATTGTCTTGATGAAGCCCACATGACGAACTTCGCATGCTACATATAGGCAAAAGTATCAAATCTGCCTCGTGTTCAGCTTTAGAAGTTGAGTGTGCCAAACGGTTTTGAGCAGGGAACTTCTCCCATGACCTGAGTATCTCCCAGGCTGGACCAAACGTGCAGCGCATGCCATTACTTTTGTGGTTGAATTAATGATCCAGTGACACTGAGTCAATTGGGTAATGGGACGTCTGATGGATGTTTGCTGATCCGACGCACAGCTCAATGTTGCGCTGACGACAAGCAAAACAACTATGGAGACTTCCGTCACTTATATTTTCATCCTCGATTGGCTTCTTGGGGTTTTAGTCGGCTTTCCGCGGTGGGTAGGTTGCTGCATGCTGAAGTGGCAGCCTCATTTATCTCGCTCTCTCGTCTGAAACATCATCGATCTTATCTCCATGAGTTACAGTATCGTCTACTGCACTGCGAGACAAACGCCAGTAAGTTCAGTTAGTGCCTGGTTCTGCCACTCCAGACTGACAAGCATGAGAACGATGTGACTCAGCTCCAAGAAATACATCAAGTATGTACTCCAGTGGCGACCGAGTGACAGCAATTTACTCCCTTGTGGCAGGGCGTGCAACCACTCACATAGTACTAGTCACACGACTGTCACACCAGTGTAAAATGTCCTGGCAGGCAATCTCTTGGCTCGGCGTTGCATGGACTCATCACGCGCTGGGTTGTCCCATGTCGTGTCATGCGGCATTGTTTTCCGGCTCCGAGGGCCAAGTCAGATCTCCGCTACGGTTCTCGAGGCTCAGAACGAGCGTTGGGGCACGGGAAATGGTCCCTGTTCCTTGGTCACTGGTCACCGAGCACGGGGCAGTGCCACTCTCATGGGGCGCCTCGCCTCCACTGCAAGGTAAGGTCTTCTCTCGCGTTACCGCATATGGAATCCCCGGGCCGGAGAGTTCTTTGGACAGCACAATATTATGGCGCCCCTTGTGATACGTATAATTTCCGCCTAGAAGAGCATTTGCGGGTAGGCGCAGTGAATGGCACTGTGTCTTTTTTCTTCTCAGCTGACCTCGGGTTTACTGGGTACTAGCGCTGATGCGGCGTCGTTTTCTATAATTTCCGCACCCAGAAGATGGATCATGTCAATGTTGTGCACACCGCGGCGCCAGGCTTACCAATTGGTTTGACCGTCCATTGACATAATGGCAGATGTGACTCGGGACAAAACGGGAGAGCTCTGATTGGTTGTGCGTTTCCAAAATGGGTAAAACCCTGAACTAGCCCAAGTTGAGTTCAATTCTCCAGCAGGCCTTTCGAACATGTCGGCCGAGTTTTTGATCCGGTGCGTATGATTATATAAGCATTCATTGCACTCAAACGGGTTGCGGAGGTCCGTCGGCATTTGGCGGGGGTCCGCCAGGGGTGGCATTGGCCCGGTTTATCATCGTCTTTGCTGGACTCTTTTCTCCGAGTCGCCCTCCTGTTTCCTTTCTTCCTATGGCATACCCCGACGTCTCGCATCAACTCCCTCTTGTTTCAGAGGCGTCCTCTCTAACAGACAATGGCTTCCATGCTGTCCAACGCAATCCTGATTCTTGGGATCAATCTCTTCCCGCAGATCAAGGTCTTTATCTCGCAGACTACGAGAAAGACGCTTGCGGGGTAGGCTTCATTTGTCATATTAAAGGCGAGCAGAGCCACAAAATCGTCTCTGATGCCCGTCAACTACTTTGCGCCATGACCCATCGCGGTGCCACTGGGGCCGACAGCCGCGATGGGGACGGTGCTGGCGTTATGACCGGAATCCCTCACCTCTTCTTCCAGCGAGAGGCTGAAAGGGAAATTGGCTGCGTTCTACCCGAATCGGGGGAGTATGCTGTCGGCAACGTTTTCTTCAAGGCCAACGATCCCATCCAACGTCAGACCTTCCAAGCAATCTTTTCCAACATCGCTAGTGGATTGGCTCTTCGTGTGCTCGGCTGGCGCGAAGTTCCGACAGACGGCACCATCCTCGGTCCTGCTGCCAGCAGCAAGGAGCCGGCGATTTACCAACCTTTCGTTGTTCTTCGCGATCACTATGGTGACGGCACTACATGTCAGAATGGTCCTTTCGATGCCAAACTGTTTGAGCGACAGCTTTACGTATTGCGCAAGCATGCCACCCATACTATGTTTGTCCTCTCTCATTCACTCAGAGTAATGGACTTTGCTCAACGTCCCCACCTTTCCTGTATATAAAGTACGGTCGCAAAAGGCTTCTACGTCTGTTCATTATCCTCGAAAAACATTGTGTATAAGGGACAACTTTCACCTCCCCAAGTATACAACTACTACCATGACCTCAATCATGTTCTGTATCGTTCCCACTTTACTTTGGTGCATTCGCGATTCTCTACAAATACCTTTCCCTCATGGGATCGTGCCCAGCCACTGAGGTGGGCCGCTCACAACGGTCAGTATATCATACTTGAGAGTGTCGGGTAAGATCTAACGCGTCATTATAGGCGAGATTAACACCGTTCGTGGCAACAAGAATTGGATGAGGGCTCGTGAAGGTGTAATTTCTTCAACGAGCTTCGGTGATCAGCTCGACCTTCTCTATCCCATCATCGAAGCCGGGGGATCTGACTCCGCTGCCTTCGATAATGTACTCGAACTACTTGTCGTGAATGGTGTCGTCACGTTACCGGAAGCCGTCATGATGCTCATCCCCGAGGCGTGGCAAGGGAACGAGCACATGGAGCCCGAAAAGCGAGCGTTTTATAACTGGGCTGCTTGCCTTCAAGAACCTTGGGACGGTCCTGCCTTATTTACCTTCAGCGACGGTCGTTATTGCGGCGCTAATCTCGATCGAAATGGTCTGCGTCCGTGTCGTTTTGTCGTCAGCAATGAGGACATCATGGTGTGTGCCTCCGAAGTTGGCGCGGTTTTCATCCCTCCGGAGAACGTTGTGCAGAAAGGTCGTCTCAAGCCTGGTCGCATGCTTCTCGTTGACACACTCGAAGGAAGGATTGTAGATGACAAGGAGCTCAAACGGAACACGGCTTCCAAGCAAAACTTCGCATCATGGGTCGAGACTCACATTCTACATATTCCCACTATCATTAAGCGTGTAATTCGCAGCAATGTTTCGATCGATCCCGTCATCGATGATGCACCGCTCAGCTGCGATCCTAAACTGCTCGCGTTTGGTTACACGGTTGAACAGCTCAATCTTCTTATGCTTCCAATGGTCGAAACCGGCAAGGAAGCATTGGGATCCATGGGGAACGACGCACCCATAGCAGCAATGGCCACGCAACCTCGTATCATTTATGACTATTTCCGTCAGCTATTCGCCCAAGTCACCAATCCTCCCATAGATCCACTACGAGAGAGTATCGTCATGTCACTTGAAGCATACGTCGGGCCCGAGGGCAATCTTCTGGAGATGAAGCCACAACAGTGCCACCGCATTCTTCTTCCTTCCCCGTTAATGTCTATCGAGGAAATGAATGCGATGAAAAACCTGAAGGCCGCCTACACTACCTGGCCTTCGATCAGAATCGACATCACATTCCAGAAGGAGGAGGGCATCCCCGGGTATCAGCTAGCATTGCAGCGTGTCTGCAGCGAGGCAGCACAGGCCATCGAGGATGGTATCAAAGTCATCATTTTATCCGATCGCGCCACTGGGCCCACTCGTGTGCCTCTGTCCGCGCTGGTTGCATGTGGTGGCGTCCATCAGCACCTCGTCCTGCAAAAGAAGCGTGCCAAGGTTGCATTAATGGTCGAGACAGCCGAGGCTCGCGAAGTGCACCACATTTGCGTTCTCGTTGGATATGGGGCAGATGCCGTTTGCCCTTGGTTGATGCTTGAAACAATACATAAAGTTGGTCGAGAAGGGCTGTGAGTTGACAAAGCACAAGTTTTGTGTTTCGGCGGGACTTGACGCATTTTGCAGCATCAAGGGTGGTGACAAGTCTGTCATGGATCTGATTACCAACTATCGCAGCTCCGTCGACAACGGAGTGCTCAAGGTTATGTCGAAAATGGGTATTTCCACTCTCCAGTCGTACAAGGGTGCCCAAATTTTTGAAGCTCTTGGCTTGCACAGCGAAGTGGTGGAACGTTGCTTCACTGGGACTGCGTCTCGAGTTCAAGGCACGACATTTGATTTACTAGCACTCGATGCCTTCGAGCTTCATGAACGTGGCTGGCCATCCCAAGAGACCATCTTACCGCCTGGTATGCCTGAATCAGGCGAGTACCACTGGCGGGATGGTGGCGAGGCGCACATCAACGATCCTTCAGGCATTGCCAGTTTGCAGGACGCCGTCAGGGAGAAGAACCAGGTTGCGTACGATGCGTATGCTCGCAACGCGAACGAGCAAGCGGGTCGCATCCACTTGCGTGGCCTGCTTGATTTCCGGCTAGAAAACGCGACGCCAATTCCTATTGAACAAGTTGAGCCCTGGAATGAGATTGTCCGACGTTTCGTTACAGGAGCTATGTCTTACGGGTCGATTTCGATGGAAGCCCACTCTACCCTAGCCGTCGCTATGAATCGACTTGGCGGCAAGTCGAACACTGGTGAAGGTGGGGAGGATGCCGAAAGGTCACAAGTCCTCCCTAACGGAGATACGATGCGATCTGCAATCAAACAGGTCGCTTCAGGTCGCTTCGGCGTCACGTCCAACTACCTGGCTGATGCAGACGAACTGCAAATCAAGATGGCGCAAGGCGCAAAGCCCGGCGAAGGTGGTGAGCTCCCGGGTCACAAGGTTTCGGGTTCGATCGCTCGCACTCGTCACTCGACTGCTGGTGTTGGCCTAATCTCGCCCCCTCCCCATCATGATATATACTCCATCGAGGACCTAAAGCAGCTTATTTACGATCTGAAGTGCTCGAACCCTCGCGCGCGCGTTTCGGTGAAACTTGTTTCGGAAGTTGGTGTGGGCATCGTCGCCAGCGGCGTCGCAAAAGCCAAAGCAGACCATATCCTGATCTCTGGTCACGATGGCGGCACCGGCGCCTCTCGCTGGACTGGTATCAAGTATGCTGGGTTACCTTGGGAACTTGGCCTCGCAGAAACACACCAAACTCTCGTTCTGAATGACCTTCGGGGTCGCGTAACCGTTCAAACGGACGGTCAGATCCGGACTGGTCGCGATATAGCCATTGCTTGCTTGCTTGGTGCAGAGGAGTGGGGCTTTGCCACGACACCTCTCATTGCAATGGGTTGCATAATGATGCGCAAGTGTCATTGTAAGTCTTCTTTTTACTGTATTCACCATCTCTTGCCCACAGTTACTTTCACAGTGAACACCTGCCCTGTTGGTATCGCTACTCAGGATCCTCAACTTCGGGCGAAATTCGCCGGTCAGCCCGAGCAGGTTATCAACTTCTTCTACTACCTGGCGGAGGAGCTTCGTACAATCATGGCGAAGCTCGGGTTCCGCACTATCAACGAGATGGTTGGGCGCGCTGACATGCTGAAGGTCGACGAAAAACTCCGCACAATCAAGACTGCTAACCTTGATCTATCCGCCGTGCTCAAACCCGCATGGCAGATGCGCCCTGGCGCAGCTACGTATCGCGTTCGTCAGCAAGACCACAAACTTTACATCCGCCTAGACAACAAGTTTATTGACGAATCGGAGCCCGCGCTTACCAAGGGTCTCCCTGTTCACATCGAATGCGAAGTGACGAACACCGACCGTGCTCTGGGTACCTCTCTGTCTCATCGCGTCTCCAAATTGTATGGCGAAGATGGCTTGCCCAAGGATACTATCCACATTCGCATGCGCGGGTCTGCTGGTCAATCCTGTGGTGCATTCCTCGCCGCAGGGATCACGATCGAGCTGGAAGGCGACGCCAATGATTACGTTGGCAAAGGCCTGTCCGGGGGACGCCTCATCGTGTACCCTCCAAAAAAATCGACGTTCAAAGCGGAGGAAAACATTATCATAGGCAATGTCTGCTTGTACGGCGCCACGTCGGGTGAAGCATTCATTCGAGGTATCGCTGCAGAGCGTTTTGCTGTTCGTAACTCCGGTGCGAATGCCGTTGTCGAAGGCACTGGGGATCACGGCTGCGAATATATGACCGGCGGGCGAGTCGTGGTTCTTGGCACCACCGGCCGTAACTTTGCTGCAGGAATGAGTGGAGGAATAGCTTACGTTCTCGACACAGCCCACACATTCGCTTCCAAGGTTAACATGGAGATGGTAGAACTGGGGAAAGTTATAGATCCCAAAGAGATCGCTGCTCTTCGTAGTCTTATCGAGGACCATCGTCACTATACCGGCTCGGAGGTTGCCAACCGCGTTCTGAACGATTTCCATCATCTCCTCCCCCTTTTCGTCCGGGTCATGCCCATGGATTACAAACGTGTCCTGGAAGAGCAGGCTGTGAAAGAGAAGGATGAGAAGATGCGCTTGAACGTTATTGATCTCGTTCCTTCCCGAACAGCTAGCCAGGTCGACCTCGCTTCGGAGGGTCTCGAAGATCTTTTACTCCCCAAGGAGCCTGCTCCGAACGCTCCTAACCCCTTCAAACGTCATGAACCTTCCGTTGGTGATATAGAGGATTCCCTCGTCGACGAATCAGCCACCAAGCAACGACTTCACAAAGTGGATAAAGGTCGCGGGTTCATGCAGTATAAGCGACTCAACGAGGCGTACAGACCTCCCCGAAAGCGGGTTAAAGACTGGAAGGAGATCTCCACCCGTCTTACGGGAAGCGAACTGAAATATCAATCTGCACGATGCATGGACTGCGGCGTCCCATTCTGTCAGTCAGACTCTGGATGTCCGATTTCCAATATCATTCCCAAGTGGAATGATCTGGTCTTCAAGGGACAGTGGAGAGATGCACTGAATCGGCTTCTTATGACGAACAACTTCCCCGAGTTCACGGGGCGCGTCTGCCCTGCTCCATGCGAGGGTGCATGTGTTTTGGGAATTAATGAACAGCCTGTTGGCATCAAGAGCATCGAGTGTGCTATTATCGACAAGGTGAGGTTGCCTTGAACATGGATGGTTTGCTTGCGCTGAGCTTCGCAATCCAGGGCTTTGAGATGGGGTGGATGGCCCCTGACCCACCGTCGTTCCGCACTGGCAAGAAGATCGCCGTCATTGGATCTGGACCCGCAGGCCTTGCTTGCGCTGACCAACTGAACAAGGCTGGTCATTTCGTTAGTGTGTATGACCGCAATGACCGCATGGGTGGCCTTTTGATGTATGGCATCCCTAAGTAAGTGGTTTCGACCCACGCTCCTTGCGTCGCTGAATCAGTTTTAGCATGAAGCTCGACAAGGCCATTGTACAGCGGCGGCTGGACCTCATGGCTGCGGAGGGTATAGTAAGCACCTTGAATATGATTTCCCTTCGCTGTCACTGATACCATATAAGACATTCGTGCCAAATGCCCATGTCGGTGTCAATGTCGACGCGGCTGCCTTGCATGAAGAGAACGATGCTGTCGTCGTCTGCACTGGCGCGACTTGGCCACGAGACCTGAAAATTCCCAACCGAAACGTGGACGGTATCCACTTCGCAATGGAATTTCTCCAGGTAAGGCCGATTTGCATTTCGATCATTCCCTTGCTGATTTTTTTTTAGCTGAACACAAAATCCCTTCTGGACTCCGAGTTGAAAAACGGCGCTTACATCGATGCCAGAGGGAAAGACGTCATCGTGATTGGCGGCGGTGATACTGGTAATGATTGTATTGGTACATCCATGCGTCATGGCGCGAAGTCTGTGACAAACTTCGAGTTGTTGCCTAAGCCACCGGGTTCCCGAGGAAGGGACAATCCATGGCCACAATGGCCTCGGTGGGTTGTATTGGCCTTTAATTATGTGTGATGCTCATTATATGTATGAAATTCAGGATATTCAGGACCGATTACGGACACACCGAAGTTGCTGCTCATTTCGGCAATGGTAAGTAGTATACGTTACTGCATATTCGTAACTCAATTGTCTTCAGATCCCCGTGAATACTGCATTTCTACCAAAGAATTTGTCTTGGATGACGATGGGAAGTTGAAAGGCTTGAATACCGGTGCGTATCCTCCATGGATATCTGGCTGTATGTGATTGACCTATGATTGCCTCAGTCCGCGTTGAGTGGACCAAGGATTCTGGAGGTCGCTGGAAGATGGAAGAAGTTCCTGGTTCGGCGAAATTCTTCGCGGCACAGCTAGTCTTCCTTGCTCTCGGATTCCTCGGGCCTCAGGCCGAAGTCATCAGCGCTCTTGGTGTGAAACAGGACGGACGTTCCAATATCCAAACCCCCAACAAGGTGTGTACGATTACCGTGTAATTTAAGTAGAGCTGACACCCCCCCTAGAAGTATTCAACAAATGTCGAGGGCGTTTTTGCCGCTGGGGACTGTCGCCGTGGACAATCCCTTATTGTCTGGGGTATCAAGTAAGTGGTTTCGAATGGCGTGGATTCCGGATACTCAGGACGAATATCATTAGCGAGGGCCGTGGAGCGGCTGCTGAAGTGGATGCCTGGCTCAGCAACGGGTCCACTCGGTTACCCAGTGCCGGTGGGATCAAGGCTAGGGCAAGTATACACCAAACTCGCGTTGCAATCTTGGCTAACGGTTTGGAAAACAGACGTTTGTGCCGCCTCCGAGCAAGTTGACCAAGAGTCCGCAAGTCGAAATCTAACTACCAAGGAGTGCTGGTCGTGAGATCTGCAATCGAGGCACGGGGTTGGTGTCATCTAGAGCCGATCAAAGCATATGCTAGTTATTTGTTCATTTACCTTTGCTTCAGCGATCACTGCAAGTTTGTAATAGTAGTCGACTCTGTAATCTAAATCTTGTATGAGAGTCAAGGTCTTTCCATCCTTCCCTTGCGTTCTATCGACGAGACAACCAGCTTGACCGAGAAGTTCGTCGGAAGAAGGTTTCTGCATTTGTGATAGATGTACTGTTCGCAAAACGAGACTCACGGGTATTGTCGACAGTGGAGAATATCATTAGCAATGAAACATTGTAAGGGTTCATGTATCTGCACAACTAAATCATGCTTGTATGCGTTAGATGTATGCCAGTCTATTCATCGTAGATGCGAACAAAACCTTTGCCCCACTTTTCCATCACGGCACACCCACCCTTCGTTGGCTGTGTGAAGGCGACTTGGCCTTTGGTAGGGTCGAGGGGACACGCATGTATGAAAGTAGCGGCAGCAGCAGATAGTAACTGGGTTGCGATGCCCTGGCGACGATGCGCCGAGGGGACAAATAGTCGCGTTATTCCCAGTGGGGTGGGTAGTGGGGTGGGGTGACAAAACAGTCCGGAACTCGCATCGACGGCCACCAGGGACTGCGTTCGGCGACAGACGTTGGAGTTGGCACGATCGCCTTGCACGTCGACCGAGATGGTGGCTTCCGGGGTAGCTATCGCCATGGCAGTTGAGATGCGCTGAGCAATAACGCAGCCCACAATCTTTTCCCGGTGCGGAATTGATGGCATTGGGAGGAGGAAGAGGTATGCCTTGGAGGACTTGAGGATCGACTCTGTTAACGGGGGGGACGCAAGTGCTAAAGTAATCGTTTCCAGCAAATGGGCGAGCTGTGTTCTTGTCAACAAGGAGATGCTGAATGCTGTCGTGTGCGGACCTTTGTTCCGATCTTTCCACCAACAGTCGCGGGGAAGCAGATAATCCGGCCCTTTGTGCCGTCTCTGAGCTTGACGCTGGCGGCGACTTCGTCCACGCCGACTTTAAGAGCCTCGCGTTCCTCCTCCTTTCCCCACTCCATGCCCCTTTGGACTCTGCCACAGTGGGAGCGGTGCAGGGCCTCGTCGTCTGGGGCTCCCTTTGTGTAGGAAAGGCCGCAATGTGAGCATGTCCTCAGGACCGAGGAGTCGAGTGCAAAATGGAGCTGTGTGAGGGTCCGGCGTGCACCTGGCTTGTGTTTGGATGCGGCGAGCCGCTTCGGGTTGGAGGAGCGGGTCATGGATGGACGCGTCGCGTCTCCGCGGATCATATCATGTGCTGGCACGGTCACGTGGTGCGCGACAAGCTCCGCGGGATGGATTGAGAATGTGATTCTATGTACGCCGAGCATTTCCACGTCACGGCCCATGTCGCCCGGACAATGCTCATGATCAGGGCCGTCCACGGATGTTCCTGGCAGGTCCCCTTGATCCCCGACACCTCCCGGACAGTGGGTTGCCATTCCCCTTCAACGAGGCCGCCATTATTAACACTTCTCCGGATCCATCCAACACCAGAAATATGTCTCGCAGTCATGGGACACACTCCCCCAACATTCCTTATGATCCACTTCCCCTCGCACAGGACCCGCGAAACGCCGTCTATCGCGATCCCCCTTCTCCAAGCTTTGAAACACCCCCCGTCGAACTGACCAGCTTCCCGGAAGGTACGCTGAATGGTGCAATGTCCCCCCGGTTTCTCCCCGCCGCCCAACATTTCGAAGGTAGTAACGAGTGCCGCGATTCTTTCGTATCGCAAAATACGTTCCATACAGCACGCTCCGCCCCCAACTCCTCTGTCTATGCCCTTCGCCCCGATTCAGCTGCTGCAGAATCCATCGGGTATCGGGATGACCCGGCCTTGGACACGACAGATTCTTTTCACCCCCCACGTTACCTTGAGGAGAAACGATCAACTTATTCCTCGCCCCGTACAAAGTCGAAACGTGCTATCATTGTTTTCGGAGCCATCGCTGCAACGATTATCGTCATCGTTGCAGTCGTCGTGCCCGTGTACCTGCTGGTCATCAAGCCAAAGACGAACAACAACGCCACATCAAATCCCCCGAGCACAACGTCAGGTGGAACTGGCAGTGGCACCGTGGCTGTAGTCACGGGAGGAAATGGCAGCACTATTACTACCGAAAATGGGACCACCTTCACTTATCTCAATCCGTTCGGCGGTACATGGTACTGGGATCCGAGTGACCCTTTTAACAATAATGCCCAACCGAATTCCTGGACACCCCCTCTCAATCAAACATTCATTGTTGGTACCGATAAGGTCTTCGGGTTTGTCACCTTCGAGAAGTTCCTTCCCCCCATCTGACAAGTGTCTGTCACTGCAGCGTCAACCTCGGTGGTTGGCTTACTACAGAACCAGTAAGGTCTCAATATCCGCGGTGCGATTTCAGCTAACCTCTTGTCCACAGTTCATGCAAGTTTCTCTTTACATCTAATTCACCCTTGCACAATCAATATCATCCTCACAGTTCACCTGCCCTCTATGAAAAGTATCAAACCACGACACCTCAGGCCGTTGACGAATGGACCTTGAGTGAAGCCATGACAGCTGATACTGCCAGCGGTGGTCTCAGTCAGTTAGAGGTTCACTATCAGACGTTCATTGTGAGACATTATCTTTCAATATGCGTGTTTCGTTTTTTCTTATCCTCTTGATAGACAGAGCAGGATTTTGCAGAAATCGCTGGTGCTGGACTCAACTTTGTAAGAATCCCTCTGCCATATTGGGCCATTGAAACTCGTTCTGGCGAACCTTTCCTCGCCCAAACTTCTTGGAAGTAAGTTTCGCAAAGGAGCATGCTTCTCTTGGGCTGACAGATCAAAGATACTTCCTGAAGGCAATTCAATGGGCTCGTAAGTACGGCCTTCGCATCAATCTTGACTTCCACGCCCTCCCTGGCAGTCAGAATGGTTGGAACCACTCTGGGAAGCTCGGTTCTGTCAACGTGCTTAACGGACCGATGGGATTCGCAAATGCACAGCGATCCTTGGATTATATTCGGATAATTGCCGAATTCATCTCCCAGCCCGAGTACCGTGATGTTGTGGTCATGTTCGGAGTGACCAACGAGCCTCAAGGAACTGTGGTTGGCCAAGATGCGCTATCCAGATAGTTCGTGTTGTGTTTCTCCGAATGTCACAAGTTTGTACAACTGGTATTTTTTAGCTATTTCCAGGCATACCAGAACGTCCGAATGGCGTCTGGTGTAGGGGAAGGAAATGGACCCTATGTATCCTTCCATGATGGCTTCTTCCCGCTTTCGGATTGGGCTAGTTTCATGCCTAATGCCGACCGCATCGCTCTTGATGAGCATCCTTACATTTGTTTCGCTGCTCAGTCTGATGCCCCAATGTCGTCATACGCTCAGACTCCTTGCAATACCTGGGCCTCGAATTTCAACACGTCCATGGCCGCTTTCGGTCTCACAGCTGCAGGCGAATTTAGCAACGCAGTCACGGATTGCGGACTGTGGGTGAATGGCGTAGGCCTCGGTACACGCTACGAGGGGACTTACACTGGCGACTGGCCTGTCGTAGGGAGTTGCACTCCTTGGACCGACTGGCAAAGCTGGGACACCACGATGAAGACGGGCATCAGGAACTTCGCGATGGCAAGTATGGACGCTCTCCAGGTACGTGTTTTCCTCTTATGCTCGAGCGACCCCGTCACGAACCACACATGACAGAACTGGTTCTTTTGGACTTGGAAGATTGGTGCTTCTTCAACTAGCGGTGTCGTCGAATCGCCGCAATGGTCGTATTCCCTTGGGTTACAAAATGGCTGGATGCCCCTTGACCCCCGTACAGCTTCCGGAATATGTGCCAATAAAGGGATATGGACTCCACCACTTCAGCCTTGGCAAACAGGTGGCGCGGGTGCTGGTCAAATACCAGCCTCCGTCAGTCAGGAGTATGCTTGGCCACCTGCCACCATCAGCAACGCCGGAGCGGTGACTTCACTCCCCTCCTACACACCTACCGGCACTGTCGCCACGTTGCCACCCCCTACTTTCACCGTCAACACTGGCAAGTCTGTCACAACCGCGAACGCTGGGAAGGGATGGCAGAATCCTTCTGACACTGCTGGAGAAATGGTTGCCATCGCGACGTGTAGCTATCTCAACCCCTGGATTGGTCCGAGTGCAGCGCCTCCTTCGCCTTTGTGCCAGAGTGGAGGCGTTGCCCGCGCTGTCGGCAGGTCTACTATCACCCCTCCCCCTAAAGTGCCATGACAGGATTTCGACTCTGGACATTTCCTTGTAAATTTAGATTTTATTGGTTGGTTGATCGTCGGATGTGGCTTTGTTTTCGGTATTTTCTTTTTGGCATTCCCTCTGGTCTTGACTCTTCATGATACCTCAACTCTTGGACTGATACTACCATAAGCTCTCTAATACAGTTGTCCTGAGTAGATATCCTATGTATTTTATTACTAAGGATGCAAGGCAATTACATGTACCACGCGCATGTCCTAGTACAGACCACTACAGGTCGATCAGTGTTCCCCGCTTGTAGTGGCGTAGCGATCTTCGAGATCTTCCTGCCCACCGAAGCCACCTTCAAAATCACGCTCGGTGGCACTTGGAGCCGTACTCTTTGCACCCTCTTGCTGAGCACGGATTTGGACCTGCTCCTGTGTGTCGATCTAGGTCAGTCTAGTCCACGGGAGTCACTGTTGTGAGGTTACCTTTTCGCGAATATACCTCGCTTCTTCCCCTCGTTCCTTGGTTTTCCATGCGTCTTCCTACGGAAATCAAGTGTGTCAGTATGAGCTGTATGGGCTCTTAAACGAGCACACGTACTTGTGCAGCTGTCATGTGGATAAATGATATAATATGTCTGAGTTTCAGGGGGCTCACGGCACGTTTGGCCCACGACGTGTCTCACGTGGTGTTCTGATGGGGAATGCTATATCTAGCAGCTGGAGATTGCAGTCACTTCCGCGCGGACCGCAACTCATCGCTCTTTTCGCGAATCGTGGTCGACACGTGTATTCTGGTGTCAGAAAAAAAAAAGAAGAAAAACTAGGTATCTTGCGATTCAACAAATATGATATAGCATGCCAGTATCCGGGTATAGGAATCCGATCCGACCGACTAGTATGATAATTTCTGCCGTATGATGACAGCCCTGCCGTCAATCTAATGGTACAAAATGAAATCTCTGATGAATGCCAAGGACGTGTCACCATGTTCACATTAAAGAGTGTCGAGGTCGCCAAACCACGGCGGGTGAGAAGGTTCATATACAGTCATAAGCCTGGAGAAGAAATTCGCCTTCAGGATGATAGAGCAGTTATCGGATTACTAAAAACCCGTCTTGGGGGATGGCCACGTCGAGCGGCGCGCTTGGTCGCAGACTGAGAAATTTTGGCACACGTCCAGACCGCTTCTCCGGGGGACCGAGATGGGCGGATATCCAGCTGTAGTGACGCGTGCCGATGAGTTCGCGGTGTCAATGAATTATGAACAAGGTATTTTCTGGGGAATATTGGCTGTGATGGGTCCGTGGGCGAGCGAGTATGCGATGGTCGCGATGAAGGGAGGGTAGAATGGACTTTTGTGGAAAATCGAGAAGCAATGGATATGGAGCTGAATGTAGATCCGCATAGTGTTTTCAGGTCACCAGAGTTCTGGTGCCGAACATTTACCATGTCCACTAGAGTGCGAAGTGAAGAACGAGGGGTCAAGTGGGATAACGGTGGGGTTGGGGTGGCAAGGATGCCCAGCTCGTATGCAGCCTAGAGAACCCGTTAATACATGGTGAGACGACTAGGGGATTCGATACTGACCTTTGAAGTCCCTAACGAGGAGATGGAAGCGAAATGTACCGGCCCGCGATCAGCGTCACGGAAAGCGCGGCGAAGATCTCTGACGCCTGAGACGCGTCTTAACTTGGGTGCTTGAGCTGCCGGTGGAGCTTCAACGGCCATGCGAAGCTCATGTTCGTCTACATCGACTACTTCCTCGGAAGTAGCAGGTAACGACATAATGATGGCCGCAGTACGAGCGCGGAGCCTCTGTGTGCGCTGAGCAGTCATTTGCCCAGGCTCATGTAGCGGGTAGAGAAAGCGAGATTGACGCGACTCTGTCAATTGGGCAGGAAGGTCAGATTCTGAGGATGCGTGATTGGCATCAGTGAAGAGCCGGTGCGTAGATAGTGATGAAGGGACGCGATGAGAGAGGAGTGTTGCAGATGACGCGCTACGTTGATCCAGATCACTGTCGAGAGTGATATCATCCAAGGGGGCTAGAGCATTGTCGCGATCGGCTTGCGAATAATAACTATAGGTTGGCAGCGAGGCCGAACTACAAATCCTGGGATGCCGTGTCCGTGTCGATGGACCGGCGCGTTGGGAAGAGGAAGAGTTCGGCAGACGACGCTGCTTGCGAGATGGAACGGTTAGGAAGTCGCTCTTGCACGACATTTTTCCTTTGAACGGGGTAGTTAGTAGTACAGGTTCAACGATGGTCGTCTGGGTGGTGTGAACGTAAGTTGATTTTAGGCCCAAGCCGGACCGTTCGGTTAACAATCGGCTGCCATGAGGCTGGTGGACCTGGGAATTTGGAGGGCTCCATCAGGACCGTTAAGGTGCCTGCCGTGGACTTTGCGAAGGCGCAGGACTGTAAATTGGTTAGTGAATGTCAAATTGCAGGCTGTGGCAATGGCTGCCACACATACGTTGATACCTGCTAAGTACCGTCATGTTCACCATTCCTCCTCGTAGAACAATAGCCCAGTCGTGCCTTCAGCTCAATCGCTCCGTATTTTCTGTTCCCTCTTGCACCCCTGTGCATCCGTTGCGTGCATCCGTGCTGTTTCGCCCACATTTTCCGCGGCCTCGTCAACGGCAGTTCTCCGCATCGTCTCCTCTACAGGTCCAATATATGCGGTTCTCTAATGCGTATACGCATCACGGTCGTCGCCCGGATCGGGACAAGGCTACAAAGGTACTCGTATTCGTCACCGCCGCGGGCGTGGTGTATTATGTCGCGCAGTATGTCGACAAACTCCGTCACGCTCGTGCTATTTACGAACTCCACCTCTCATAGTCTCGAGCAAGTGCCAGAAACGGGCCGATGGAGGTTTATGGACATAAGTCCAAGCTTTGAAGCCAAGCTAGAGAAAGCCTCCTATACGTCGCTGCTATCGGAATTCGAAGGCAAGATTCTGCCCGCCCACCACCCTATAACGCGCCATGCCCACCGGGTTGTCTCTGACCTGTTAGAGGCTTCCGACCTCGGTACCCTCCGTTCTAGCAACCCTCGGAAGTCACCCGCAGATGATGTCAGCTTTTGGAACGATGATTTCGCTGCCGCACGCGTTCACGACCCTCGCACCTCTCCAGATAGTGGTGTAAAAGAATGGGATTTGCTTGTCGTCAACGACCCCAGAGTTGTAAATGCTTTAGCTAGTTTCGGTATGCAATACAAAGGGACACTCTCGCACTCACTGAATACCCCTTTCTTCAGGTACCATCGTCGTTTTCACTGGGATTCTGCCTGTCTGCAGGGATGAACAAGGATTAGCAGCTGTTGTTGGTCATGGTGCGTATTTCCGATTCCACTTTCTGGAACTTATCTCAAATTTTGATCCAGAAATAGGGCATGCTGGTACTATGTTCTCTAACTTCCCGTGAACAATATTAACGTGTTCGCAGTTGCACGTCACGCATCTGAACGCTATTCATCCTCCAAGATACTCATATTGTTGGCAATCTTGCTACAAGCAGTCGGCATCGACTTTGGCGTGGCTAGGATGCTGAACTATCTCCTATTCAATCTACCTAATTCGAGAACGCAGGAATTAGAAGGCAAGAATGGATTACTAATAGGTGGTCCAACTTGTCGGGCTAACTCGGAGTGACAGCTGATACGTTCGGCATGCGCATCGCTGCGAGAGCGTGTTATGACCCTCAGTCTGCAGTGGAGTGAATTTTTTCCTTCACTTCGCCTTATGGTCTTCACGTCCGGTTTCAGGATGCATACGCGCTTAGCGAGAGCCAGCGAGAGTGGTGGTATGGGTTCTACTTTTGAGTTCCTTCGCACGCATCCAGTTCCAGAGCGTCGCATCAAGGTGAGCGAAGTCGCATTACCCTGTTGCCAGACGTATATAAGAGCTTCATCGCGCAGCACCTTGAAGGACTAGTCCCCGAAGCGTACGAAATACGCGCCGCCAGCCCCCGGTGTGCTGGTACTCGTGAATCCATTAAACAATTTCTTGGAAGCATGAATCGGTGGGGTTAAGAATTCTTCACAAGCAGGATGAAGGGATTCGAGTGAACGTTACGTTGATGGCCCTCCCACGATGCTGCTACGTCTGTGCTCGGTTCCATGCAGGCTATCCACTGAGTACGAGGAAACTGACGAGTAAAAACAGGGTCCCAGAACAATTACGCAGAGTTAATCACCAAAAATGCATAATGAACAGCGAGTTGACCAAAACGAACGACAGTAACAATCCTTGAGAACCAAACAAGGGACGGTACGATGCCTGTTCCCCCGAAGCATACTGCGAACCCGATGTAAGAGTGCTATATCCACACAAACCCGAACCTGTGAGGTCACTCATCGGGATAAGGACGACTGGAACACCACCCTGAGCGTACTCTACATCGATGGTACCGTTGCTGCCCACGGGCCATTGGGCGCAGGTGAGAATGCTCCACGATGATCGTATATCAGTATATAGGAATTGCGCCAAGTAGGACTCACTTGATGAGAGGCGTGTTCGTTGGGTAGGGCGTGTACACCGGAACACTAGAGTTCTTAGGCTGGCGTAATAATACCTCAAAAATCAAATTGACAGTATCATCCTCGCTGACATACCGGAGATCCGATATTCGTCAGAATTGAGATCACGTTGCCTTTCATGATGGCAATGCCATCGTTCGTGGAAGTGAGGACTCGCATGGAGGAATTTGCCCAGTTAGTATTGTTTACTAAGAAGTTGCGAAACTGAAAGGAGATTAATCAGAGCAGACTTCGCGGACAACTGGTGTTACCTGGTTCATCGTCGATATTAACTGGTATGCAGTGGTGTTGGTATATCCAGAGGTCCACAGTGGTTCACGATTCCACTTGGAATGTATTGAATTCGTGTCAAACAAAAGGCACAAAGACTGTTTTACCGGGTCCGCATTTCCACTGAAGCCTTGTTCCTGGCCATAGTACACAATTGGTATACTGTAATGGATGCTCAGGAAGGAAAGGGGGGGCAGTTGGAATGGCTTACCCGTCTGACATGAAATTAAAAATCATTGCATTACTAGCCACGTCAGACAGGCGAGGAAGTCCGGGGACTGTTGTTTCTTACTAAAGAGTTTGAGGGTCAACGGACAGATTGTGCCAGCGCGGGTTATCCTGGTTCTCAATGAAATTCCCAAGTAGTCCACAGTCCTGAATTGTACTCGTTAGGCAGAGAATCGGGTAAGGCTTGTCTCGATCACCTTGAATTGCTGCTTCGACTGAGCTATCATGTCCGTCAAGGCACTCATATTTTGCTGGCCAGGTATAGTAAACGCATTGACAAGGGCGCCATACATGGGATAATTTAAGACCGAATCCAGAGCATCGGATCCTTGGAACACAGCAACCTCTCTAGGGGAACGTCAGAAAAGATAGACGTGGTAATGGACCTCGTACCCGATATCTGTACTGAAAACCTCGCCGATGCAAAATACTCCAGCTGCAGCGCAAAAGCCCGGCCAAAAATCAATGTTGACGTGCCTATCGTCCATGAAGGACAATTTGCAGAGATAGGTAAGAAGGCTTACTTGGCAGCTAAATAGGTGTAAGACTCTGACGAGATGATGATGATGAGCAATGAGAGAACGGACCGTCGATGCGAAGACCGTCGATACCGTATTCAGGGACAAGGGACCGGATCCAGTCCTGGAATGCCGAAACTACGGTGGTATCTTCTGTGTTTATGTCCGGCAGAGGAACTGTGGTATCCCCTAGCCAGCAACGTTCTTGGCTTGTGGCATTGGCCCAGTCCATGGGACAGTAGGGATGGTATTGCGACTATACAAACCCGCAAGTGAGGACGCATAGAACTTGATTGTGTCTGCTTCTGACCTCGTTCTTGAACATGTAGGTAGACAAGTCTGGGTTGGTCGAGGTGGCCATGACGTCGTTGACGACTGCGTCTACCATGAGGTACCTTGAACATGACCATGCAGTGAGTGGTACCAAAGCAGAGTGAGACGACGGACATTCCACGATTGTGCAGTTCACGTGAGAGGGACTTTAAGTCGTCGGAGGTACCGAATCTGTCGTTTAGCATCGTGGCGTCGGCGATCCAGTAACCGTGATATGGATCGCCATAGGGAGTGGTGGGGCCTAAATAATTCTGGGATACGGGACTGATCCAAACTGTGGGGAGGACGGGAATCAAACGTCGAGAAGGTGTGAACAGGGTTGACGCACTTGCGGTGAAGCCGGCGTCCTGGATATAATCAAGGTTCTGACGAAGGCTATCGTAAGAGTCAGAATTGGGTCCGGATCGGGAAGATATAGACTCACGTGCTCCAAGTACCGCCACACCAGGTCCGCTTGCCCACATCACAGCGTGTCGGGTCTGCACCACTCGGCAAGGCATAACGGTCTATGATAACCCTAGAGATGGATCAGACGATGACAGGCGACCGTGAACGGGGGAGTACTGGTAAATAGAGCGACCCCTCCAGTCGTTGGCAGATGCGGCGAGAGAGAGCGGCAGTAGCTGTAAAAGCAGAAACAATAAAACGAGTGACATGATTCATGGGGGGACGAGCAGGACAGGCGGGGGATCATATTTATTTCGATCTTGAAGGATGACACTGAGCCTGTTGAGATGGACTCGTGTGGGTCACCTTCGTCCACTGCCATATCCATGTCTCCTCCTGCCAAATTGACGCTCACCCGCTATGGCTGGTTCGTTGTTCTCTGGGTCCTCGTTCTCTCCTTCCAGGCAAGCTTATTCTGCTTTTCCTTCTCTTGCTCACATTCATTTCCTCCTACCAGTATGGTTACCATATTTCCGCGCTGAATCAACTCCAGGCAGTCCTCACCTGCCAGCACTTTGTCCCTGATTCATTCTATGGCCTCCCCACATGCATCCCGATGTCCGACGCGACGTTCTCCCTCGTCACGTCCATGTTTACCGTCGGCGGTCTCCTCGGCAGTCTCTCTGCTAACCTTGCCATGGACCGTTACGGTCGGAAAGGCGCAAGCCGCCTCAGTGCCGTGTTCAACATTGCTGGCGCAGCTATTTCCTGCTTGGCCACTTCAGTTGCCCCGATGGCTCTGGGAAGGTTCGAATTCTCCCCCATTCTCAACAAGATATAGCTTGACAGCTCTACTTCCTAGAATCCTCGTCGGGGTTGCCGCGGGAATTGGTATTTGTGTTGGCCCCATTTACCTTTCTGAGATCGCCCCACCCAAAATCAAAGGGAGTCTAGGTAACTCCGCTCCCATACTTGTCCTCTCCAGTGCTCCATGATTCAACCTAGGGGTTCTGACCCAATTGGCCATCGTCGTTGGAATCATGGTAACGCAGTTGATGGGTTTTGGTCTAGCCACTCCCACCCAGTGGCGTCTTGTCTTCCTCATTTCTTCCGCCATATCAGTAACGCAGTACCTCCTCGCGCCGGCGATCGCAGAATCACCTGCTTACCTTATTCGGGAAGGGCTCACCGCTGAACGCAAGGTTGTCATTCGATCTTTATGGGGATACCAAACTGGGGACGCTCGTCCAGACCGTAAGTCGAACATGCGCCCCTCAGTCCATGCTCACCTCTCTGCTTAGCCGAGGATCTTGACGAGGAGCCACTCCTTACATCAAGCAACGAGGTTGATGTCCCTCGCGCGGAACAAGCTGCGGCAGTTACCATCCCCGAACTTCTCACTTCTCCCGAGCTCCGAACCCCTCTCCTCACCATCGTATTTGCAACGGCATCCCAACAATTTTCTGGTATGGACCTGCTCCGCCTTCTTTAGAGCCATCATGTCTGACGGATCAAACGCAGGCATTAATGCCGGTAAGATATTCACCCAACACACCTGCCCCTAATATGTTCATCAAATTCAGTTCTTTACTATAGCAACAACATCCTCTCAAAATCACTTCCGGAGCTCGCGGCATACGTGTCGCTAGGAATCTCAGTCGTCAATTTTCTCATGACCTTTCCGCCGATATTCCTGATTGAGGTGCATGACTTGTCGGATACGATCGGCATTGCACTGACGCAATATTCCAGCGTGTTGGCAGAAAGCAGTTGTTCCGCTGGTCTATTGGCGGAGCACTCATATCCCATCTAGCTGTAGGCTATGGTCTCAACTCAGGATGGGTCACCGTCACGAGTATCGCGATAACTACCTTTGTTATGTGGGTGGCTATTAAAATTTGACTTCTCGTCTTGACTTTTTCTGGCAGGTCGTTTGCCATTGGACTTGGACCCATCCCGTTCGTCATCATTCCAGAAGTTGCACCTTTCCATGTAAGTGCTCACGGGTCGCAGAACCAACCCTTGTCCAATTGATTCCGTCCGCGTAGGCCGTTTCTGCGATATCGTCGGTCGGGCTGTCCCTGAACTGTAGGTCGCCCGTCCTGTTTATCGTGTGGCTTTTTCATGTTCTAGATAGGGATCATAAACTTTTTCGTCGGCCTGATTTTCCTCCAAGTGAGGAACCTGCTTGCGCATGGGGATCCGATGAAGGAAGGAAGGGTGTTCTATGTATTCGCGGCGGTCTTGTTCTGTTCCGCGTCGTGCTTCTTGAGATTATACAGGGGTTGAGCAGATGTTGCTGTGATATTTCTTGGTCGTTACATAATGAGATATGATGTTGGACGCGTTGCGAGCCGTGTGCCGTCATAACTGAGAACTGGTTTCTCCTCGTCGCGCGTGTTGTCCTCGTATCCACCGCGAAGCCATGTCCGACAAAGAAACCAGGGAGCTCAGCGCCTTCTTTGCCTTCTTTGCCTTCTTTGATCTCGCACGCCCAGTTTCCGCCATTTCAGACCTCAGTGACGGGGCCGCCCTCTTCGAAGTCCTCTCACTAGTGTGAGTCTCTTTTCGCGGCCGAGTCAAAGCAGAGAATCTCAGCACCCGCACGCACAGAGACGCAGACTACTTCAAACAATCCAGTCGAACCAACACGACCCAACTTTCCGACAACTGGGTCCTGCGTTTTAGCACCCTTAAGAGGCTCTACCGTCTGCTCACTCAATACTTCACCGATGTACTTCAAAAACCAACCAGCGGCCTCGAGGTACCCGATCTCCAAGCAATCGCCAAAGACTACAATATCAGTGCGACACTTATACTCTGTCGCATGACGATTGCAATCGCGGTGCAGTCCGAAAAGAATAAGGAGATCATCGAAAAGATTCAGAGGTTGAACGAGAGTGCACAACATCAGTTAATGAAAGCCATTGAACAGGTGTGTTCTCAGGGTGTGGGCTTAGTGCGGTCTGTTCAGGGGGTATGAACCGTCTTCACGAGCAGGTCATGGTGAAGATCAGTTCGTCGCAAAGCGACCATGGCATCGGAGAAGTTATGACAGAGTGAGTCCTTTCTGCACATGGTCTGCAAATCATGTCACGAATTCTGGACAGAGACGATCACTATTACCAGATACAGTCTGAGCGCCGCCACATCCTGGCAGAGAAGGAGACCATCGAGAAAGTCTACCAAGTCCTCCTGGAAGATCATCGCGTCCTCCAGACCAACTTTGATGATGTCGTTTCCGAGAAAGACGACGCCCTCGCCCGCCTTCGCGAAATGCAGCGAGATCTCGAGAGTAAACGAAACGACAAGGCCGACGTCATGATGCGCGCTGAGATCGACAGGCTTCGGTCAGAGCTGTGAGTCCCAGCCCCATCGAGAGGATCACCGAAGCACCGTCTAACACCTTGGGAGATGCTAGCCAGAAGAGCGAGGATAATCTGGCCATGACAGAAGCTGAACTCGACAAACAGAGTGGACTGGTTGGTGAACTCACGCGCAAAGTAGACGACCTTCAGGTAACGGCCGACCTAGCTGCGCGCCTTAAGGACCAAGTAGACGAGTATGTTACCGTCATATGTTGTGGAGTAACTGGCTTAACGCGTTTCAGATATCGTCATGCAGCAGACAAGCTCCAGAAGACTGAGAACGTCATGGAGAAATACAAAAAGAAACTCCAAGAAGGCGCCGACCTACGACAGCATGTTAAAGTCAGTCCACTCGCACTTCGTCTCAACCATCTCTCACACATGTGAAATTCACGAACAACAGTCGCTCGAACGCCAAAACGCCGATCTCGTTGACAAGAACGCGTCCCTGGAAGAGGAATATCGCAAGGTGGCAGCGTTCAAGCCCCTTATGGAATCTTATAAGAACCAAATCGCTGAGCTCGAAGCCAAAGTAGCTTCGCGAACACAAGAAACGGAAACAGTCAAATTCCAGCTCGAACAAACGCGCACGAAACTTCGCATCACGACAGAGGAACGCGCGAAGGATTCAGAGATGCTCGAATTATACCAGGAGAGAATGCGGGAGTTGGAACTCACCTCTCACCGGGCTCCATCAACCATCAAGCCGACCGGTCGAGAAGAAGAACCCCGGGGAAACATGACCACATTAACTGAAGACGAACTCATGGGCGAAGAATCCTTTGCGCTCAACAACGAGCTTGACGACGCTCTCTCAGGAACAACTATGACTGACTTGAAGCTCCAGATCAAGAAGCTTGAGAGAGAGCTTTCGGCAGTTAAGAAGAATGAAGTGGACGGTAGCCGTATTTTGGTATTGGAGAATCTCTTGGAGGACGCAAATCGCATGAAATCACGTTACGAGACTGATTATCTCGCAGCGCACCGGGAAAAACTCGTTCTACAGCGTGACTTGGAGGAGATTCGTAGTGGCAAGGCATCGGGTGATGGGTACACCCAATGCATGTACTTTCCGCGACAGTGACTGATCGAATCTCTTTTACAGCGCCGAGGCTGCCATTGCTCTTCGCCAGTGTTTGAACGAAACAGTCGACCAACTGGACATACTACGAAAAGAGCACGCAGATCTTGAAGTCCAATTCGATACCCAGAAGCGAGAACTTACGATTGCTAAGTCTGACCGTCCGTGTCCCGTCTACATCCTTTGTACCCTCGCTAACTCGCGATCCGTTAGTAAACCTCGTCAACAAAGACCAAGTAGAAATACTCGCTTCGCTACGAGACTCAGTCAACGAAGACAAGGCATTCCTCGAGGCCGAGGCAGACCGTCTAAAGAAACAGATCAAGGAACTTGGCGAGAAAAACCGGATGCAGCTTGAACAAGTCAATGCTCTTCTGCTTGAGAAGGTAAATCTCCAGAGCGATGGTATTGGGCAAAGAGAAAGGATGCTGCAGCGGGAGCGCGATATTGGGTTTGTTCTTACTTCCCTTCTGCATTTGTGCCGCTGAAAATGCACATCCAGGGACTTGCGTGCATCCTTATCAGGGAAAGATGTGCCTGAAGATGTCAAGTCAAGATTACTTGCCCTTCATGAAGACAATTTGAATGTCAAGGAGCAACTGAAGAGTACCCAAGACAAGCTTGCCAAGGCCAAGACGGTAACGCTTCGATTTAATCAGGTATTCCACCTGGTGCTCATTCCTTTCAGTTCATCAAGTCTCAAGACAAACTCTTCAAAGAAGAACAAGCAAAGCTTGCCTCTATGACAGCTGTAAATGCACATTTCGTTGTTTCTTCCCCACTTCTGACTGTCTACACATAGAAAAATATTTCTGAGGAGGCAGAAGGCAACTTCCAGGCCCAGATCAAAGACATGAAAGAGGAGCTCGCTCGTGCCAACGTTTGTACTTTGCAAATGAGGACTACTGATTACTGATGAACCACATTCTACAGACACGTTATCTGGACCTGGAGAAGCGGTACCAATTCGAGTTTTACCACATGGGTGGTGTTATACACCACACTGGCATGCTTCGCCTCTGGAGTTCATACACCCAGCCTACACCGAAAGGCAAGCCAGAACCCACTGCGTGGCTAGGACAACAACGAACGAATGTGAGTTTACTCCAATGTCATCTGGCTGGTGTCGTGCTGAAGGTATCTGTGCCACAGCTCGGACACATCTTACACCGGTAGTATCAAGTTGTCCGGAGGTGCACTCGTTTTCTATTTTCCAGTACTATCTTTCGTTCATGGAAATATCACTATATACCCTTCTGATAATGCTGATCGCTGTACGATTACTGATGTCGATGATGTGTTTGTACGATGTATGCTGTACTAATTGTTTTGGTACTTGGAGGAACAATGCAACCTGCGTTGAATACAATCCATTCGCTTCACCATGGCCATCTCCTGCCAGTGACCGCCTCTGACATCATTTCTTGCCCATCGCAATGACTAGGAGAATGATGTTTATAGTCTCGGACTCCATATCACTGGGGTGATTCAGAAGGCTATTCCGAGTCGCATTCAATAGGCTGCTCTTTCTGTCGTCCAGCTTCCAGATCCCAACGTTCGCGATGGCTTCAAGCATCGCACAGACCATCATCCAAATCGACGGAAGCTTCTGCGAAGGCGGGGGCCAGCTCCTCCGAAACGCTGTGACATTGTCTGCCCTCCTCTCTAAACCAATTTCTATCTCAAACGTCCGACCAAACCGTCGACCTCCGGGCCTGCGAAGACAGCATGAAGCCGGTACGTTCTCCCCCCCTTGAGACATGGATTCCTCGAACACCCAGTGAACTTGTAGGAATAAACCTTGCAGCGTCTATCTGTTCTGCAGAAACCAAGGGAGTGGAAGTAGATTCTACAGCGATCGATTTTCGTCCCGGTCCCATCCAGCTGGCCAAAATGCTGACTGCAGACACAGGAACTGCAGGCTCCACGACGCTCCTCCTCCAGGTAGCCCTTCCTTGCCTCTTGTTCTCTCCGTCAGAGAATCGAGCCCCCGAGTCCCGATCCTCGCACGAAGCCCCTCCCTCCGTCCTTGCGCTCCATGGCGGCACGAACGCCTCGCTTGCCCCGCAAATCGACTACACGCAGGCCGTCCTCTTCCCCTTCCTCTCAAAGCACTTTCGCATCTCGCCCACCCTCACCGTCGACCGGCGAGGGTACTACCCTAGGGGGGGAGGCTCTGTTCGTTGCACAGTGCCCTCTATCTCTGGGCCACTTCCCCCGGTCGTGTTGACAGAGCGTGGGCAGGTGAACGCGATCCGGGGAAGCGCTCGCGTGGGCGGGTTACCTCTGTGGATTGCGCAGCGCATGGTGTCAGGGGCACGTCGCGCGCTTTTGGAGAGTGGAATCGCGTCTACGAAGATCTCCGTCACGTCCGTGAGGGAACGCGACGAGGACGTTGTCGGCGCTGGAGGAGGAATCCTGTTGTGGGCCGAGACGGACGATGGGTGTTTGATTGGAGGGTCTGCGGTGAGCACGAGGGAGAACAAACCGGAGACGGTGGGGGAGGAGGCTGCGAGGGAGCTAGTGAGGAATTTGAGCCATGGGGGATGTGTGGACGAGTATTTGCAGGACCAGATAATTGTCTTCCTTGCTCTGGCCAAGGGGACCTCGATCGTCAAAGTTGGGCCGATAACAGATCATACCCGGTATTTCGATTCCCGTCATGTGCTTCAACGTTGACTGAGACGTGCCACAGAACTGCAATCCATATAGCCCAACGGATGACAGGAGCACAATTTCATCTTGATGAAAAGGCGCCTGACAGTACAATCATTACTTGTGAGGGGATCGGATTCGTCCCATCTCCCCCCCCAGCAATACAGGATCGTAGTACCTTGATACCTTGCACCGTGAACCTTCCGCAATAAATATTACAATTAAAAGTGCAACAGTCCGTCGCTGTATTACATTGAAGCAGCGAAATCCAGTGTATAGAGTAGGGCGTAATTGCGTTCGGTCTGCGCGCGTCATGTACAGCGGTCACTCATTACTGGCTCTATTGGTTCCAAGAGAGAAGCGACATGTCTCCCAGACGTCTACAACACGATCAGCCCAAGGAAAGAGTTTGCATGGAAGGAACAACATACCGAGGCTTGAAGAGGTGACGAATGGTGCCCGCGAGCGCGAGAAGTACGAATACACCTGCCGCTGCCACATAAGCCCATCCCAAGAACGGGTTCTTGCCACCTATCCAAGAAACCGTGGAGATTACGAGTGACTTGGTTCCTTTGTAGCCTTGTACCGGAAAGTCTTGAATACGAATTGTGAGCCACATTGAAGATATCCTCATCCACCCAACTTACTGTAATAAATCTGAACCTGGTATTGTCCCGCAGACAAGGTAGTCGTATCGTTTCTGCCATACAGTTTTGAAAACGTGGGAAGACCTGCTGTTCTCATCCAGTTTTGGAAGTGTTCGTCCTGTGTGAGGTCTGGGGGTGGGCTATCGTCCGAGTAGTTGTTTGGGTATCTGAGTGCCCAGTTTGGGGGAGGCACGATTTCATCGAGCTTTCCAACATAACCCGACGTTGCACTGTATTTCTTGGCTTCGCCGGGCCAAGCGATGCCGTTCTGGGTGAAGTTATAGTCTGACGTGCCGGACGTGTCGGTCGCATTAGTTGGACGAAAGCCAGAAATCGTATCTGCGTATTGATAGTCAATCCACAGGTGAATTCTCGAACAATAATCAAAAGAGCCACGAACGTACCGTTAAACACTGAGTTTGCGATCAAACCGCACGGGTAGATACCTTTTGTCCCGTCGCTTGTCACCGCCAGTGGCTTACAGTTGCCGCCGCTAAGCGTATTTACGTCCACATACGCACCCTGAAGTTGGGAGGTGTCGAGACTCTGCACGTATCGTCGATTGTTTTGATAAAAGTTGGTTAGCTTGTAATATTGAAATACGGGCGCCTGTAGGTCCGCTACGATGTCAAATTGGATGATGCAAGAGTGGGTTTGATTGGGAAGGGCTGTTGGGTCGTAGAAATACGCATAGGTTGGTGGGGTAACGGATTTTTCTCTATCGGAGGCGCGAAGGTCGTATGAATACGAAGGCATGGGGAAGAAGGTGAGATTGTCCACGGCCGTGGAATTTTGCAAATTCCAGCAATCCGTGTAGTCGAAGGTCATTTCAGACACCTGTAGTTTCCGAAGGACATGCGTGTGCAGAGAGGTAAAGGAGATGAATCGGGAATGAATGGAGGGCATACCAAGCTGCTTCCCCACACGAGCAGACCGCCTATTGGGGCGAATATGACGCCAGTGATGAAAAGTGTGGGCAGGACGGTCTTTGGGGTAAGTATAGGTTGCCATGCTTTGAGACGCTGTTGCTTGAAAGCGGTATCTAGAGGATTCTGCGGTCAGACACTGGAAAGAACGACGTGGCGGCAAGACACACTTGCGGGTCGTCGCCAGCTTCCCTTCTCCTTCTTACGCTCGCCGTTCTGGTCGTCCGCGTCGTCGCTGCGCTGCTTTTTGCGGTTGAAAAGGCCCATCGTGGTGGTTGTGGTCGGATACTGCGCAGGTTAACACAGCGATGACCGTCTTAGTAAGCAAACAGCCATGGTCGCGGTGCAAGCCATCGACGAGATAGCAGACCCGAGAAAAGTCATACAGCGCATCTACGCCGACGAAAGGCCCGGTGGCCTTCCGTCTGCAGTGACCAAGCACTTTTCCGATCTATTCCTCGCTGCGAGCGATCCAGACCAGGTCAACATCAGCCAGCCTCTCCAGCTTCATGCTAATCGTGCTCGTGTAGCTCCCGTCACTCGATGCATCCCATCCCCCGGAATCGTACACGCGTGGAACCCTTGTGCGCTTCCGCGCCATGATCCAGGACACCTCGCTTCAAAACGAAATGTATCTCGCGAGGTTCGGCGACGACAGGTGTGGAGGCTGGGGAATACAACCTACACGCGACGATTGCGACTTGAATCCCCTTGACCCTGATTGCCTTGGAACCGCCTCTGTCTTTTGGGCAGTCTCTGTGCCCGCCGAGTCTCCCTGGCGGGCCGCTGAAATTTCTCGGCTGGATTCAAGTGCGCACGCGTTGCCTCTGCCCGCTCATCGATTGACCAGCGTGCTAGCAAGCTTCCCGGCACATCAGTCCTCCCAGCCCCACAAGTTTCCCATTCCGGGAGCACCTCACATCGGTGTTCGAGTCAAGGTACCATATTCATACTTCGGCTGCGTGTCTCACTGATGCATACAAGATATATGACAATGCCGACGTAGAAAACTTGCATTCAACCGATCTAGTTACTTTCGTTGGGATCGCTTCGTCAGAGTCGTATGTGATGATGAACCTGCCTGGTGACCCCGAGCTTTCTGACATGCTATCTCCTAAGCCTCAGCATAGAGGATGATTCTTCACCAGAAGTCCCCGTATTGCATGTTCTCTGTTATCAGGCTGCATCTGCAAGTCCAACTCTCACAAACGTCGATCCCAGCGTGCGCACAGATCTCATAGATTGGATATCAAGCGAGGCCTTGGGTGGCGACAATGATGCCGCAGAATGGCTCCTTCTTCAGCTGGTATCAAAAGCGTTCGTATTACAGATATATTCCTTGATTCTTTGTTCATCCTCGTCATAGACACACTCGTGCAATCCCGCTTCTCCCCCCTTCCCTGACGATATCGTGCTTTCCTCAGCCTTCCTCAACCGAACTTATTCCGACACTCTCACACGTCCTTGCAGAGCTTCTGCCCCAGCACCTTCTTATTCCGCTTTCATTGGATCTCCTGAACAAGACCCCGTTCCTTCCCGAGAGTAAAGAAGAGGACTTGCACTCCGGATATCTACAACTTCCTCCTGGGACAACCATCCTTTTGACCGAGAGTGCGATACGAGAGGGTAAATTGCTTGAGAGAGGTATGCGAACAGCTTTTAACTGCATTTCCTGATCAATAACGCTGCTCAACAACAGGCACCATGAACGTCCGAGCAATTCAGGATGTAATGAACTCGCAGACGATAGAATACATATTTCCGTTCTCAAGTACATTCACCTTTCACACTGATCTTTCCATGATCGTAGTGAGCGAAGGAAGGAAGAGTGCATTGTTTCAGGTAATCCCAGATATACAGCTCTGCCCCCTCGCTATCACTGACTCTTATTCCAGACTAGCGTTAACCTCCCCCTTCGCTGCCCTCCCACCACTCCTAGTTTATACAAATCAAAAGAAGAGATTTCTTTTCCCCCAGCGGAGAAAATGGCGGTCTATCGCTCATACATTGCTGCGTGCAAAGCGATGGGCGAGAAGGTACAAGTAACCGAAGAGACCTCCAAGGTGATATTGGTCATCATACCCAATACGCTGCACAACCTCTCATGCACACATAGCATATCCAAGACGACTTTGTCCGTCGGCGTCAACAAGACAAGTCGGTGACTCCGGAAGAACTTATACACCTCATGAAGGTGGCGAGGTCAGCGCCCTCTCGTAACCCCTGTCACACATATTCAATCCTCGTAACAACAAGGCTTCTTGCAGCATCCCGGTTACAGGGGGAAGTAACGATCGATGTATGGGGACAAGCTAAAGAGCTCGATGGCCGGAGGCAGGCACGTTGGTGTATAGTGTAGGGTAAGCATGACAGTTAGACCGCTGGAATGCATAGAACTTATCAAGCTTTCCATAGAAACACGTTCACGGAAACTGATATGCAGCTAATGCAGAAATGTACACAATGAGGATCATCTGTCTCGAACTGCCTCATTGTATCACCCGTCCGAGTTGAAACGTCCCATCTCGTCATATTCGATAACAGACTACTTGCGAATTCCTACATTGGAAATTCTGCTGGACATCGACTCCTTGTTGTTCACTTCTAACAACTCAAGAATGAGCGGAAAAGCTACTCTCATCACACAGGGCACGCAGCTCTCCTTGCGGCGCGTTCCTCGAAGAGTGAAGACCCTCCTTGATGATGGGGGGATGTCAGTTTTCGACAGCGAGGAATTGTAAGTGAGCGCGTGTATGTTGGGCGATGCATGTTATAGACGCACCCCGTTGCAGTGCCTATCTGGTAAATATAGAGTGAGTAGTCTCGCCTGGGTGCACTACATTAACCTCATCTCCTCCAAGCATTGGAGGTCAAGACTTCTGGCTTACCTTCGACACTGGCTCGTCAGATTTGGTAGTTTCGTTCCTGGACGTGTGCAGATATTCACTTACTATGCCTTTGTTAAGTGGGTTGTATCTTCGGGATGCACAGACGCAGACTGTCAAGGAGTCCCAATATACTCCCCGTCGGCATCTTCCACTCTTCATCTGTCTGGTATATTTTTCAGGCTAGTTTACCTTCTCGGTTCCGTGCAGGGCACTGTGGCCACTGAAATTGTCACTCTCGGCACTATCCAGATAGTCTCTCAGACATTTGGTACTGTCATCGTTCGATCCAACTCATTGCCGATCGATGCTTACGCAGTCCTACAGCATTAGCCAATGAAACGAATGGACTCTACCTCGGAACCACCGGAAACTCAGGAATCCTAGGTCTCTCGTTTCCGCCTGCAGCCGCAATCCGACCAACGGTGGGGGCGACTGTCCTGGACAATATCTTCTCCCACTTGGGCGAATCTAACCGATTCTTCGCTTTCAAGCTTGGTCGAAATAGCAATCTCAGCGACCCAGGCGCCATTAACTCGTCGTTCACCATCGGCCAGCTTGATCCGTCCATCGTAGATACTTCAAACGGAACTTCTCAAATAACATACTTCCCCGTGTTCAAGACGCACTCGAGCCCTTATGACTATTGGAAACTCCCTATACTCAACTTGACCATCAATGGCCTCCTTCTGCCATTGTCCTCTTCCCTCGTGCCTGGTGCACCTTCTGCGATTGGGGTTCTCGACACGGGTACGACGCTCATTCTCGGACCCACCCTGGATGTCAAGGCGTTTTGGGACAGCGTCGGGACCGGGGGATCGACGAGGTACAATGCACAGAGGAACCTGTGGGAAGTACGATGTGACCGCGCTGTCGATGTTCGCTTCGCGTTTGGGCAAGGTGATGAAGGAAGAGAGTACGCAGTGCATCCCGAGGATGTCAGTTGGGCAGAGGGTGGACAGGGGGATGGATGGTGCATGGGGGGCGTGCAAGTCAATGATGGGGTGTGAATGACTCATGCGTTGAAGTGTTCTGGTGGCTCACGAGGTTCACAGGTGAACTCTGGGGACTGGATACTTGGGGATGTGTTCCTAAGGGTAAGTCACGACGTGCTGTGCCATCTAGCACGCTCTGACTACATCCTATGATATTCTGTTCAGAACGTATACGTCGTCCATCAGGGCCTGACGTCTTCCAAACCTCCACTCGTTGGACTGCTGAGTCTTACTGACTCCCAAACCGCATTGATGGACTTCCAAAACGCCCGGGGACTGGATTCCGCGCCGCCACCATCCGTACCCAATCGCACCCCCTCGGCCCAGTGGACGGAAGATGCAAGGATTGCTAGTGCAGTGTCGGCGGCGGGCGGGTTTCTGCTTGGCGGGCTGGTGGTTGTGGTGTGTTATCAAGTAGGAAGGAGATCGAGAAGGGCGACCACCAGGTGGTGACCAGCAAGTAAAACTTTGGAATACGTTATAGCGCTATGGATACTACAACACTGAAAGAGTACTGTTCTGAACGGTTCAAAGTACAAGATACGGATACAGAGATAAGAAGGTTGAAGAGAAACAATATATGCGTACTAGCTTAAGCAACGTATCCTGGCTGATAGCCCTTGCCGTAATTCTGTGGTCCACCGACCGGAGGGGCATATTGGTTCTGTACACCAGGGTGCTGATATCCTGGCTGGGCTAAAGGAGGTTCCCACCTAGTTTAAAGAAAGCGCAGACAGAACCAGATCGGAGATATCAACCATCCACTAGTGTGAAGAACGCCAGGAACTACTCACCCCTCCTGCATCTCGGTCTGAAGCTGGCATATCCCACACATCCAGACGTATTTGGTTTTGAACGGAATCAAGGGCACGAAACAGAACTCGAACCACGTGCGTGCCTTGGCGGCAAACATGGAAGCTTGGTGCGTTCGAGTCAAGATTGACGTTCGAAAGCTCAAGGCACACTCACCATTGTGACATCTCGGGCAGATTCTTGGGCCCTGGTTTCCATCGGGCGATACTTTAGTCGGACAGCCGACTGAGAATTCCGAAACTCGTCAGACGACTGCGGAGACGGAGGGCGGGTGGAATTGCAACTGACCCATGATGGGGATACAAACTGGGAGCATGGCGTTGAGAAATGTTATTCTGTCAAGAAAACCAAGGACGTTGAAGCTCACAGAAGCAATCCATTGGGCCGGAATGCGGAGAGTGATGAAGAGAGACTCTGAGGAGTGTCACGAGATGATTCTCACGGCCAGCTGCTTCGATCAGTTCTACTATGTAATTGAATTTCGGTCGTCTCTCCCCGCATTTTCACCGGACGCGCTCAGACAAGTCCCAAATAGCTAACTTGAAACACGTAGTCTCGGATCCATCCGGTATGGGCGGCCTCATGAAGAGTCAGAGCACTTAGTAGCAGCACTTCTTCTCTTTAGGACTTTTGGCCAGCAAAAAGCTTGACCAAAGATTTACAATTCCTACAGTTCTGAATGGAGCTCCTAGAGGATCTGTGAGTACTTTAAATCCGATCTACAACCACCTACACTTGCTTGACCGGCCCGAAGGGCCACTGATGCAAAGAGCTACTAGCTCCAGCGCTCTCCTTGGCATTGCAAACGACGCGTCATCCAATCCCGTTTATCTACGGGTAGTCATTGTTCCACCGATTCTCACTATTCCCAATGTTGATCCCACAGCCATCCGACTCCGTTGGAATTGAGGTCTATATAAAAGGTTCCTAGTGTTTAACTCCCCTTCACCCTCCCAGATCAACATGATTCATTTTGTGCATTTTAATTCGATGCAGGCTCTAGTGGCGGTCGGCGTGGTGTTGCTCGCCGCTATCACTTTACTCAAGGGGCGACGACGAACGGTCCGGGGTTTTCGTCTCCCTCCTGGACCTGTTCCTCTCCCTCTTGTTGGAAATATTTTTAGTATCGACGCTAAGAAGCCCTGGATCACCTACGCTGAATGGGCGACTCGTTACGGTCCGCTCTAATCTTGTATTGGCCCACCTGGTAATCAGAGCCTCACCTCGTAACAACAGGTGACATCTTTATGATCCGTGTGCTGAAACAAGACATCATTGTGATCAACTCGAAGAAAATTGCCAACGACCTCCTCGATCGCCGATCTAGTATTTACTCAGACAGGCCCTACCTCGCTACGAGAGATCCGTGCGTTATCATTCTTCGTCGTCTCTATATCTAACTTGAAATCTGTACTGTCAGATTTGGCTGGTCCTTCAACCTTGGTTGGGCTCAATATGGTGATCGATGGCGCTCACAGAGGAGAATTTTTCATCAAGCCTTCAGAGCTGAAGCCGCTCTTGCTTTTCATCCTGTTCAGCTGAGAAAGGCTCGCCAACTCGTCTCGGATATTCTCCGCACACCTCATGATTTCTCCAGGCATATCCAAAGGTAAGCATCGCACAATAATGCGAGTGTATGTACTAACGGAGAATATATGTTCAGGTTTTCTGCAGCTGTGATCATGTCAATTGTGTACGACTACGAAGTTGCTCCTGATCGTGACCATTTCGTTGAGCTATTCGAACGCGGGAACGCCCTGGCCCTAGAAAGCCTGACACCAGAAGCATCATCCGTTATCGACGCTTTCCCTTTTCGCAAGTGGTCACCCTTTCGTTGCACTAGCACTATCAAGCTGATCAACATCTCAGTCCTCAGCTTGCCAGAGTGGTTCCCAGGTGCTGTCTTGAAACGCAAGGCAGTAATTTCCAAGCGTTGTGCCACGCAGATGATATCAGAACCCTTTGAACACGCTAGAAAACGCGAGGTGAAATTTGTACTCATTCAGGCCCACAGTCGGGACTCATGGAAGGCAGGCCATGGGTAGCAGTGCGTCATCAATGGCGCTTGATCTTTTGAGGGACACCAAGGACGTTGATGATCTTTCGCGACTTCAATTATTGAAAGATACGTGTGCAACAGCTTTTGTAGGTGAGTTGTATGGCGAAGGATAAACTGGAGTTCAGTTCATCAATTGACTTTAATCCGATAGCTGGTGCGGAAACTGTCAGTCTGAATGTATGTTGACGTATGCAACAACTCATTTTTTTTGTAGACCACGTCGACATTGCAGTGTTTTATGCTTGCCATACTCCAGCATCCAGACGTGCAAGAGCGGGCACAGGCAGAGATCAACGCAGTCGTTGGCACAGATCGGCTTCCAAACTTTGATGACAGGCCGAACCTGCCATACATTGAGGCTATTTTGCTGGAGACATTGAGAATGTATGCTGTTGGACCCCTGGGTAAGTATTTCGACCACAATGTTTATCTATTTTCAAGTTCTTCTTAGGACTTCCCCACGCTACCACGGTCGACGACATTTATGAAGATATTTTTATCCCAAAAGGTGATCACATGATGAAATCTCAGGTATATCTGTTGACTCTCCTTCCATTCCATATGTTAGGATCCACAGTGGTGGCAAATATTTGGTTGGTACACCTGTTATCTTTACAGGATCCTGATACATTATTTTGAAGGGCAATGTATCACAACGAAGATGCTTACCCAGAACCTGACGTTTTCAAACCCGAAAGATTCTTCGTAAATGGAAAGCTCAATGAAGAGAAGTCCACTGACAGCTTCGCTTTTGGCTTTGGAAGGTATTTTGACATTTTCTTCCATTTCATCCCGTCGCTAACCTTGTTCGTCAGGCGCGTGTGTCCAGGTCGTTACAATGCTGACAGTTCAGTCTGGGCTGCAATGGTGTCGATTTTGTGCGCATTCAAGATAACGAAAACCCGAGGCGAACAAGGCGAAGAGCTGGAATTTGAACCGAGTTTCAGTTACGGGGTAACTACGTAAGTATTCGGGAGTACTAGCTGTCCCTCTTTGATCTACATACATCTTTTGACAGGGCTCCTTACCCATTTCCTTGCTCTATTACACCGCGATTGTTGAACATCGACAAGCTTTGAACGATAGACTCAATTGAATTATGAGTTTCTGTTGACATCAACAAGACAAGTGATTTGACAGATTACGGACCCCAACTCTGTACAATTTTTGTATACTACCATGACCTGCCTCGAATGCCCTTGCGTGTATAAAAACAAAATACTCGTGATCTAAATTCTCGAAGAACCTGCTCTGCGATGTCGGGGTGTTGAAGTGGACGAAAATTCCAGAGAACGACGGGTCATTGGAGGGTCTGCATGAACTTGAACGAGACGAGGTTGCGCATCCATTCGATCGCGTGCGCCGTGTTCACGTCTATCGCCCAAAAGTGCCTCGACACTTGCACGGAAGCGGTCGAACACCGACTGATCAGCGTCGGTCGTAGCAGGGACAGGTGTGAGAGTAGCGATCAGATTTCGGAGGTGTATGATCTTGGCTGCGATACGACTGCCGTGTTGAGGTTGCTCTACACCTTCCTCTTGGCACTGAAGCGGCGGGCCCAGGTCATCGCTCCATAGCGAGCGCTGCGAAACGGACAACGCTAGACATCTTCGGGCCATTTCGAGATGATAATCGATACTTGCTTGTCGTGCCCCCAGACCCTGCATGGCGGCCGTCGAGCTCAAGTTGTGGTCACTGGCAACCGCCAGCGTGCTGTGCTGCTTGCTGAGAGTGGCTTCAAATGTTGGGTGGGTTGTTCGTGAGATCAAGATTGTGCCTATCGACTCCCAAACGAAGGTATGGTCCAGGTGCTATAAGTGTTGGTATATGCCAGTTGGCATGATGTTGACGCCCCACTGGCACGCTGCCACCAGACAGAATACCGACAAAAACTTGGTATGTAACACTCACCGTGACCATTACTACTGTCTTGCCAACTTGCTCAGGCTGACTCGGATGCTGCCAGGGGTTGGCATCCAATGGCATGGAAACACCGGGAGAACCGGAAGAATGTGCAATTATCTTGCTTTGCGTCTGGACTGCCTTGAAAGGTGAACTGCCGAGTTGCGGTCACGGTAGCCCCGGATGAATCATCCAACGTGCTTACGAGAACTTTGATCCTTCCTTCCAACTTGGCTGTGGCCCTTTCAAGTTCGTCTGTAGACGCGACTCACGGCACGGCCAGTATGATGCCAAATGTCCCGAACTCCACCGTGACAAATCAAAAGACTTTAATTGAAAAGCGTGGTATAGGGAATAAGCTATCTGATGCGTAAACTTTCCTTTAAAATTCTTTCAACAACAATCAAAGTGGGGCACAACGAGATACCCCAAAAATACAGCAGTCCAAATTTCCCAGCGCTAGACAGGAATCCTTTTTCATAAAAAAATCCCCAAGGTGCACAGGTGTCCACGACCCCTTTAGTTGATAGTCAAGCTGTAGGCCGAGCTGAAAAGTGTAGAAAACGCATGAGTTGGAACGAACAATTAGAGCGTAACAGGACACACGTCGTGAGAGTGGCACTTCCAGAGGTCGCCTCTGTCCCGGCCTGGGCGGTCGTGAGGTATTGCGAGGCGGCGACATACCCATTGTCAATTAAGTACTATGTGATCCGAATATCAAAAATGGGTCCATCCATAACGAGGAAATCTTACGGTGAAAAATCCGTATATGTCGCTGCTAAAGGAGGTGGCGGTACCGCTAACGAGAAGGAATGAGAAAACATTATTGGCACCATTATTGCCCGAGTAGAAATCCCTGCGACACAGTACGCTTGAGTTTGTTACCGGACCCATCCCCGCCAGAGACTCACCAATTCTGACCAGCGATAGCGACGTTGGTCACGACAGGGATTGCTTGACCAGTGGAGTCGTAGTTGTAAGAGAGAGGCTTAGAGTTATAATTAGCGAGCCAGATCATGATCTCGTTCACGGCAGAACCGCCGGCAGTGCCGGAGGTGAACAAATCGTAAGCAACATCAGCCACGACCGCAGTGTTACTCTGGGACCAGTCCCACGTCGACTACGATATCGAGTTGAGTGACCGAAGAGATGGCACACTATGGGAAACGCACCGGCATAGTGGTAATTGCACTGAGTTGCTGGTTGATCCCAGCGTTGAGCTGAATGTTGGAGAAGCTCTTGATGCCTGTACCACCGGTCCATGACCACTCCGTGGACCATACTACGGTGTCGCCATTGACGGACTCGAGTGTAGAGCACTGCGAACCAGAGGTTGCACCGCCTTCACCCCAAAGGTTGGTGAACAGGGTGTATGAGCCGGATGTAACCGAATCATACTGTCCGCAGAGTGTTGTGGCCCGACGCTGGAGCGCTGAGGCAGAAACGATGGGGAGGAGCAAAAGTAATGCAGAGCAAGAGATCATCGTGAATGAACCCAATGTCATGGAACATGGAAATCGAGGTACTTAAATATCTCGACAGAAAGCATGTGGTTCGCAAGTGGAGTTCTTCGGAGGTTATGACCGCATGCTGCGGTCAAGGTCATGCAGAACCTCTGATGAAATTCAAAAAGACATGAAAGCTGTTTGAAAGAGTATTGTCATGGTAGCGACAGGCATTGGGGGGACCTCACCCTTGTTAGGGTGTTTCGCGGGCCGAAGGCGTAAAATTGCGGTCAGTGCGATGTGATCGTCAGTTACGGCGAGGTCAAGTGATAAGGGGAAGCTATCTAAACAACACCGTTTAACTTTCAGCTAGGGGTATTCCATGGCAAACCGTTCGAGCGGTCCGGTGTTACCCCAGACTTGTCAATGTTCCTGCGGATCGCACTTCAGCTCACTTCGGAACATACTTACTTGGCACACATCACCAGGTACCTACCTTTATGCCTCCCACCCAATGAGATACGATTGTTTGACAGTCCGTGAACATACGATTTGAAGCATGACACGCATACAATGTCCGAGTGACTCTGACAATGAGTTGACAAATGTCATAGACCTGCCTTTACCCCGCATCAGCATGCGTCCTCAATATTGTCCTAGATTGTTGAGTGCATTCGTGTTATATTATATATCCATGCTGCATTCGTTGACCAATGCGGGGCCGCACTCGAAGGAACTTGGAAGATACTAATATTCATCTAATCACTGATCAGAGAGACAAAAAAAATGGTCAGGACCGGTCAGGACCACTGAGTCCTGACCAGTCTGCGAGAAAAAACCTTTTCTAGCAGGGCCCTTATCAATGGTCTGGTGACCAGACAGTGTGGGGCAGGCGACGTGCCAGTGGGGCGATGGTCGTCCTGACGGTGTGACCTCGAGTCAGCTTGCCATTTGGTCTTCGGAAGAAGAGATCACTAAGTGACACACTGCAATTTCAACAAGCCAAATATTGGCAGTTGATGGTGTCACTGGACATAATAGGCAAGTAGTTACGTCAGCGTAGCTAGCTGGCAACGAATTCATTCCTCTACAATATCCAAGGTTAAGCGCTTAAGCTTTTACGGGTGACTGAGATTGTTTTCGGATGCTTTCATCCACTCATTTGCTAAATGCTCTACGACATGGGGTAGAATGGCCGACACCTGCTCTGGGTTGACGCCACAGCCTTCCAGATAGTATTTTATCTGAAAAGAAAAGGTGATTCAGCACGTTTTGTCAGCACCGCGGCACCGTACCTTCGGTTCTGTTCCGCTCGTTCTGAAACGACATTAGCGGGTGCTCAAGGGAACACGTGGAATGAACCTTATGGTCAGTACTATGTTAACACCCGCGGATTTTGCCCTGAATTGGATCATGTGTCCTGAGGATAGTGGCAGCCTTGGTGCGTACGTCGGAGGGTTTGTACTATCGTATCCATGTCCATCTGTCAGATCAATGATACTGACAACAGTCAGCTGAGATATCGAGTGGGGGTATCGTTTCGTGAGGGGGTGCAGCTGCGGAGGAGTGTCACTTCGTGGCACCGGTGACGTCAGTAAAGACACACTATTTTCTCGAAGTCACGAAGCCCCCCGAAGATCTTGTCAATCTTGACAGCATCCAAACAAATGAAATAACTATTTCTGGTCTACAAATCATCCGTCATTCCGCGCTTGAACTGTAGGCAGTGACACACCTCGAAATAACCATATCTAGGGAGTTGTTGTGAACTAGCGAGGAGGTGAGACAAAGTACGATCACACACTTTTCGTAGAGTTCCTTTAGATAGCTTTGAACCGTCGAACCTTGGCTATGTAATTCAGTCGCCATCTCTGCAAACATCAGCTTTCCCTTCCTGTGAGTCGGGGTGCTTTATTGGAATTTTGTGCACTTGCGCTCACCGTGGCAGCTATCCCGTCCTTGTCACGTATCTCAGAACCGAACATGAAACCGATAGCTTCCTCGTATCCAAATGAAACCTCATAACCGGATTGCTCAAGGTTCAGTGCGGTATTTCCAATGAATTTAAATCCTGTTAGATTACTCTGAAATAAATATAGAGGTTGTATTTGGGAGGCCTACCAGTCAGACAGTCCACAAACTTGAAACCCTCGCGACGTGCCATTGCCTCAACCATTCTAGAGCTTACCGTAGAGGCTACCATCGCTAGTTTGTCTGGAACACAGTAAATATCCCAAGGGGGTCGGGTGTACCGAACAAAGTAACCTACCCAATGGTTTTCCAGATTCTTTATATCTTGCTAAGACACGGCTGGCAAATAAGGCTCCCAATTGATCGCCGGTGAATGGCGTAAAGCTCCCATCGGAACTGGACCATCGTATGAATATCCAACCATAATTTCGAGCCAAAGGGCTCACCCTCTCTCAGCAGCCGTAAATCGATCAGAATCGGGATCCTGCGCCAGCACATAGTCTGCACTCGAATGGATAGCTGTTGAAATTGCGCGATCCTTTACAGCGTCACGGAGGGAAATGAAAAGCCTGATATTGCTCACCAAAGCCCCTACGATAGCTCTGACGTAAGTTCATCGAAGCCACATGCACTCCATACCTTTTTCCTCTGGATTTGGAAATCGAATTGTTGGAAAGTTGGGATCTGGGGCCTTCTGCTCTTCTACAGCAATATACGGTTTAAAGCCAGCACGTTTGAACACTTCAGATGCGAAGGCATCGCTGACACCATGCATTGAGGTATTGACAAATTTGATAGGAGTAATATCGACGCGAAGCCTATACGCGCTATAACTACTCGAACGCAACAATATCATTCGACCACGAACCTGGGGTTTGCCCTGCCACGGATTAGAGTAAAATAACTTTCTTTCATCTCTTCTGTGGGGTCATAACAAAGCGAGGATGCGTAAACATCGGATCCGTGCTGTATTCTTGGTTCTAGATTATTTAGAACAGCTTGGGCGATACCGGTATCATGAGGCCCGATAATCTGCAGGTAGCCTGATTTATGCGCGTAACATTGACCTAGAGTCCTAGACCAGCCTACCTGGACGGCATTTTCCCAATAGACCTGTGGGCACGGGTAAAGAAGGTACAGCTACGGTTTTCAGAACACGCACTTTGAAGCCATTGTCATCCTCACAAGAGACTAAGTCATAAACTTGGCAGAACATTACAATTCAATGGATACCTTCGGGTTGTGGCTCGCTGCAGAATAATTAAAGTCGGAGCTTAGCATGAACGAACCGAATTACACACCAGTAACCATTACCCCGCAAGCTGCATTCAATCTTTTTATCGAAAAGGGTACACTTATAAGAGCGTTATGCCGATTCCCCCAGAACAAAAAAAGGCACTCACAGAGGCGTATGGATCAAGCCTCTTAAAAGAAAAACCTTGACTTTGTTGGAAAGGAACACCGCTGCTGTAATGCGTGCCCAGTCTGCCGAATTGTGTCGATGGTCGTGACCGATCACAATACCACGTGAGCTAGCATCAGCGATATTCTTCAACAAGTACGCGCAAAGTCCCTGACAATAGCCTGCTTTGAGCTACATAACCCTTGTGGAATCAATAGTGCTTGCCTGAGACGTCTGGATGATGATCAAGTCGTTCATCCTCGCCCATCCGGCTTCCATTTTTCCTCGGAGCCCTTGGAGCTTGGCGTTGGTAGCGGGAATGGTCACCGACAGTGAACTCACCCGCAGTCCCAAACTCTATGCGCGTCCTTTCGATGATAGAATGTAATACAACCATCGTAGTGAACGTTAGACCTGACTCAATATCATCTAGTTTTACTCGCCAGTACCTCATCCTTTTCTCCAATTCATTTATGTTTTGGGTGTCCCATAGTATTTGAACTTCTCTTCTCGTTTTTTCGTTCTATTATCCGGTGAGATCCGTCATTGGATTTAGGTGGGGAAAATCGAAGGGGACATACCGGGTCTAATCTGAGCCATTCTTTCACGAGATGTTCAAGTGACATGGTTGCCATCCTGTACATGACAAATATCCTGCCAATGTGAGTGGGGTTTCAGCTAACTTAGTCAGGTCGCTGAGATCTAGGAGACCTGGAGAGGTTCGATGAATTGATGATATCTGAGACTCGGAAGAGGCGGATCTTCCGCTGATAATCCCCGATACGGTATGTGGTAGAGTGTTTATTTATATTTACATTACTTACCATATTAGGTAACATCAAGAAGCCTTTACGTAAGATCCTGCACTTCGCGCGTATCGCGTCTCAGGCAGTATTGTAATGAAGCCTCAATTTCTCGACAATTGTCGACAAAGTTGTATATCATCTAACTCGGCAGTTCCTCTAATCCATTGAACATTCATTTTCATGTGCGATTACATAAGCGCGTCTCGCGCACCGCCGGCACTTCCAAACCACCCAAAACATATCCATATTTGGAAGTACTTGAGATTTTCATCCCTTCGTGTTCCTGTGCTATCAGGATTGTATTCCTGATAAGGCCCCCTGCTGTCTGAGGTTCTAGGACATCATCACCATGCATATAGACAGCCTGGTGATCAATCTGTCAAGAGATCTATACAGCCCATCAAAAACGTGAACACATTTCTTATTTTTTTGTCATTTTCACATATCTTGCTACTGTACATGGTAATATTACAATACAAGTGGTCAGGAGTTTAATGATATTGTGATCAATTAGAATGATCCATGAACGGAGAATGGTTGAGCAGCAAAGGGAGGGGAGGAATGTTGTAGCTAGACCAATTTCTTTAACAGCTGAACTGGAGTGTGCCATAAACACACACCTCCATTGGCTCAGTGAAGCTGTGTTTCATTGACAGAGGCTAGACTCCAAGACTGCGGCTAGAGAGTTAAATGTAAGTGTCCAGATAAGCGGTTCTCTGAAGCTCGGTTTCTTCCATAACATTTCAGATTGACTGGCAGGACGGTACTTCCTACAGCGTCTGGTTCGAGACTACCAACAGGAAAACGAAAGCTGAAGACACACCGCGAGGCAATGGTCTGTACGTTGGCGTCAACCATGCCCTGCATGATGATGATGTGGTTGCAACTGATTCAGCCAGCGGCCGAGAAACAATCCAAAAGAGATAAAATACATAACGATCTACGAGTCCAACTAATTGTATACTTGATATAACGGTCTATATCATCAAATCAGTGGATGCAATTCGAGAGGGAAGGAAAGGATAACGCACGTTGACGAGAACTTGGTACCTTGTCTTACAACCTTCTCTACCGCGTCCAAGAAATCACGCTCCGTTGCGACTTTCCGCCGCGCACGAATTGCGAACATACCAGCCTTCGGAGTTATATATATCACCTTGAGAACGGGAACGGGGTTTTGGAACGCACCTCGGTAGCCACTGACCGTAACTCGGCTCCAGTGGTATTGGGGCATAGCCGCGCAATCAGGTCAAACCGTATGTCCCTTTCGACACTCATACTTTGTTTTACTTTAGGTACGAACTTCAGTAGGGTAAAAAAACATGGACATACCTCCGTGCGTGGATCTTCAAAATGTGTGCGCGCCCCTCATTATTGGGTAACGAGAATTCCACACGCCGATCGAGACGTCCAGGACGAAGTAGCGCAGGATCCAGCGTATCTGGCCTGTTCGTTGCCATCAACACTTTAATGTTTCCTCGGGGATCGAACCCATCGAGTTGATTAATCAACTCCAGCATCGTTCTCTGGACCTCGTTATCCCCACCTGCACCGTCGTCGAATCGTGCACCGCCTATAGCGTCGACCTCATCGAAGAAGATGATACAGGCTTTCTTCGAACGTGCCATTTCGAAGAGCTCGCGAACCATGCGGGCGCCTTCGCCGACATATTTTTGCACAAGTTCAGATCCAATCACTCGAATGAAGGTAGCATCAGTACGGTTGGCAACCGCACGGGCACAAAGGGTTTTGCCAGTTCCAGGTGGCCCGAAAAGGAGGACGCCTTTGGGAGGGTCAATACCAAGTTTCACGAAACGTTCTGGCTAGATTCGAGGTCAACAGATTGTCGATTTCTTTCCGAGAAACTTACTGAAAGAAGAGGAGTCTCGACAACCTCGCGGAGCTTTTCTATTTGCTCTTTACAGCCCCCGACGTCGGAGTAAGTGACATCTGGCTTCTCTTCCACTTGCATCATCGTGACTGATGCATCGATCTTTGGTGGCAAAGGTATCTGAATCTGGTATTTGTTCCGGTCGACTCTACACGAAAGTTATTGCAAGCGAGAAGGGTCTGGGAACAATTCCACGCACCCAACACGCATGCCCTCTTCAATATCAGTGGGTGCCACACGCTCACCCAGTCCAACAACGAACTTTGCAATTTGCTTGATGTTGATGACATATTTGTCTTGCTCGTCAGCACCTTTCTGACCTTGCACAGCTCCAGCGGGGTTGACTGCACGAGCCAATTCTGCTTTCTTCGGATCCACGGGAATGATTTTCGTACACCGCGCGACCTGGAGGGGGTGCTCGCCCATGCGCGCACGGTCGGCGGCGAGATCCCATAGGTTCGGTGCAGCTAGACCAGTGTCTGACTCCTTCACACCAAGCTTCTCGTCAATTCGCTTTTGGACTTCTTTTATGTCTGTATCAATTTTTTTCAACTTGGCAGCGTATGGACCTTGACCCTACAGGACACATTATTAACCGACACGAAGAGAAATGCAAGTGTGCGACGTGCATAGGTCTTGAGAATTTGGATATCACTATCCGTGAGTGCTAAAGGTGCATAAGAGATCGTTTGATTGGTAGATGGTATGACTTGCCTTGAATCTTTTCTTCTTTCTCGTCTACTCTCTTCCCATCTAGCAAGGGGTCAGTTTCGGCATAGGCAAGGTAGTGTAACGTACATTTCTCCCAGTCACTGGAGATTGATGTCAGTGGAACTGTGGGTGAGGTCAACCGTTGAAAACTTACGCTTTAGGAGGCATTGTGGTCCTGGAGGACGAGTACTGTGGTCGTGCTGACGTTAGGACGAGGACGCGTCACTGGTATACGCGCTTCGGCTATTCCCGATGGAATTCATATTCCGTTTTGGGATGCTCACGGCGATTGGGCCGTCCCTCTGCCTCACCAACAACGATGGCCGGTGCACTACAAAACGCAAAGCGCGACCTTCCAAAGATCGCGGATGAGGAACATGAATCACGCTTTGGTCAGGTATTCGGTGTCTCTGGCCCAGTTGTGATCGCAGAGAACATGACCGGCGCTGCCATGTATGAACTGGTCCGCGTCGGACATGATGAACTAGTGGGGGGTAAATCGGTTGCATATTTGTAGTTGGTTTTGCATCACTAACTTCCATTTCAGAGGTTATTCGGATAGAGGCAGACAAAGCAACCATCCAAGTTTATGAGGAAACATCGGGTGTCACAGTCGGAGATCCTGTTCTCAGAACAGGCAAGCCTCTCAGCGTAGAGTTGGGCCCAGGTGTGTAATGCCCATGTGGCTTTGCGTGTCGTGTCGTATTAATGATGTTGTAGGCTTGATGGGTAACATCGTCGATGGCATCCAAAGACCATTGCGCGTACGTCGCTCCATGTCCTCATGCTCATTGATTAATTTGGCTACATGGCTATTCAGTCCATCCAAGAACTCTCGAAGTCCATCTATATCCCGCGTGGTATCAATACCGAAGCGCTTGATCGTTCCCTCCAGTGGGATTTCACTCCAGCATCCTTTAGAGTATTCCTTCGACCTTCAGCTACAGCGCTCTTCTGACAGTGTGCATAGGTTGGTGATCACATATCAGGGGGTGACATCTTTGGTGGGGTCTACGAGAATTCGCTTTTGGACAACCACAAAATCATGCTTCCACCTCGTGCACTTGGTACTATCACCCGCATCGCAGAAAAAGGAAGTTACGCTGTCGATGTTTGTATCTATGGCTTTCTATTCATCCTCTGAGTTCTCAATCACACCCTATTAGGATGTTGTTCTAGAAACTGATTTCAACGGTCGGACGACTAAACACACGATGATGCAGTTATGGCCTGTCCGCGCACCACGCCCGGTCACCGAGAAGTTGACAGCAGATTACCCGTTGTTGACTGGTCAACGAATTTTGGATGCTCTTTTCCCGTGGGTTGCTTGTACCTTTCCAACATGTTTATGAACTTATCACGCGAAGGTGTGTCCAAGGAGGCACCACAGCCATTCCTGGTGCTTTCGGATGCGGCAAGACCGTCATTTCTCAAGCGTTGTCCAAGTATTCCAATTCTGATATTATCATCTACGTTGGGTGTGGAGAGCGAGGAAATGAGGTTAGTTTACTGTATGCTTTTTTGTGACCCTGCTTATATTGCTATGATAGATGGCCGAAGTTTTGATGGAAGTAAGGACTCTGGTCGTTTGTTTGCATTTGATTGCTAATCCCCCAACAGTTCCCTGAGCTGACGATGGAAGTCGGCAATCGACAAGAACCCATCATGAAGCGCACCACCCTTGTTGCAAACACGTCAAATATGCCTGTTGCTGCGCGTGAAGCATCCATTTACACGGGTATCACGCTTTCGGAGTACTTCCGTGATCAGGGATCTAACGTCTCTATGATGGCTGACTCGACATCACGTTGGGCCGAGGCACTTCGTGAAATCTCTGGTCGTCTTGCAGAGATGCCAGCTGACTCTGGGTATCCTGCGTACTTGGGTACCAAATTGGCGAGTTTCTACGAGCGAGCCGGTAAGGTTAAATGTCTGGGCAGCCCGCAGCGACAGGGGACGGTATCCATTGTTGGAGCGTGAGTTTTTCCATGACTCGACCATGATATTGCTCTGTTGACAAGCTGGTTAGTGTGTCGCCCCCCGGAGGAGATTTCGCCGACCCAGTTACGTCATCTACACTTGGAATCGTCCAGGTCTTTTGGGGCCTTGACAAGAAGCTGGCACAGCGCAAACACTTCCCATCCGTCAATTGGAATCTGTCATACTCGAAGTACACGAAAGTGCTCGAACCCTTTTACGAGCGCGATGCGCCGGGTTTCGTTGAGCTCCGCGTGCGTACAAAAGAAATCCTTCAAAAGGAAGAAGACCTTGCGGAGATTGTTCAACTCGTTGGCAAGAGCGCGCTCGGCGAGAATGACAAGATCACCCTCGAAGTTGCGAGAATGCTGAAAGACGACTTCTTGCAACAGAACGGTATGAGCGAGTATGATCGCTACTGTCCTTTCTACAAGACACATGCAATGTTGAGGAATTATGTTACGTTCTACGATGCCGCCTTGAAGGCAACCGCTCAGGGCGACTTGACGTTCAGTAGAGTCAGAGAGTCTGCTAGTGACCTGATATTTAAGCTTTCTCAGATGAAGTTTGAGGTAAGATGCACGGTAATGTGGTGGAGTTGACGCTGACTTTTTTTATTTCAAGTCACCTTCGCAAGGCCAGGAACCCATTATGCAGAAGCTGGATGCTCTGCACATGGAGATTCAAGATCGCTTCCGCCAAATGGTGGAGTAGAGTGATGTGATATGCCTTTGCTCTTGTACGCTATCAGACGTAATACCACTTTTACAAGTTCAACCCGGTCCTACTATTGAAGGAATATTTGTTGAGTAATCAATTAATCAGATCTCATTCCACTCAGGTGAGAAGTTAACTCCTTCCAAATCGTTGAAATCGGTCCAGTAGAGCGTGCCGTGACTCACTGATCAGACGACATTGAGATGGCAATTGAGGTGGTGCGCACCACCAACTTGTCAGTTTGACGTGCGACTTATGAGGGAACTGCGTGATGAGATCCAGTAAGTCCTGCAAGTATGTGTTGCATCATATGACGTTTTGTTCCGCAGCAAGATACTGCGGAGTGACGTTACGTAACTGTCGTCACATATACGCAGGGGCTACATACAAACTTGCTCCAACTTGCCCTTTCAGCAACTGGACTTTTCTACTACCAGCTCGCTTGAAAGGACAACATGCGTCTTGTCAAACTCGTGCCGCTCGCTTTCGCGTGCAGTGCCTCCGCGCTACCTGTAGTAACCTTACCTTGGTTCGGCCATATTCCTTTGGATGGCCTTGCTGGATACCTGGGTTACGTGAGTGATCTCGCAGAAGAGCGGACTATCTACCAGGTACTGAAAGATGACAGGCAGTGAGTGTTGTCTGAAGTGATCTAGCGAATGGGAAGTTGCTCACAAGCATAACCAGATACTCACGTTTGGTGAAGGCTATCGACCTCAGTAAAAGTGTGGTCGGCCTTCTCAGTGATCCATCCAAGAGGCATGTCCACGGATCTCTTCGTTCGAAATATCACCTAAACTGGGCCGTCTTTTAGCATCACCTTCTTCGCTGTACCAAACTTTAAGTTACCACGTCATCACAAACCTCATCATAGGGATCATAAGCACGACGAGAATCTCGTTCCTTTCCTCGCAGACAGTGACATCAGCCACGATCTTGGAGACCTTGTCCAACGAGCCGAGGAACTCGAGAAAGAACCTGACTCCGGCGATAAGGAGAAGCGCCAAGAAGCGCTGGAAAACGTCATCCGCAAGATCGTTGCGTATCATATCCTTCCAGAGACATACGAAACTGCAGACCTTGTTCAGAATTCTACTTATGCCACTAACTTAACACTTAATGACGGCTCAATGGATTGGAAACCGCTGAGGTTGAGCATTCTCAGCACTCCAGTCCCTCCTCGCCTGAGGATCAATATGTTTGTAGAGGTGATAAAGAGAGATATCAAAACCAAAAATGGTGAGCGGAATTCTTGGCATTTTTAGTTCTCTCATCTTAGATTCTGTGCCAGGCGTTATCCACCAAATCAGTCACCCCCTGCTACCCCCTCCATCGATCTTCCAAGAGACCTTCTTTGTGCCAGAGGTTTTCTCTTTCTTCGTAGGGATCCTGTCTGTTCGCCATTGTGGTTCTGGTTGCTGATGTTTCTGCAGACAAGTGCCATCCAGCGCGTCGGTCTCACAGGTGCTATTGACCGCTGGCACTGCACTAGGGATGATGGGCATGACATTGGTTTCTTAGGGGCAACGGCAACTACTGCATTTGCTCCTACATCTGGCGCATTCAAGCGACTTCCAAAGAAGTTGAAGCTGTACTTGTTTTCGCCATTCGGCCAGAAGGCGCTGAAGAAATTACTGGAGTATCACATCGTACCCAACTTCGTTTTGCACACTGGCGAGTACACATAAACCAACGTTACGAGAGAGTATCTTAGACTTTTGCAGATTACTTCCACAACTCAACATCTGATGTCGCGGAATTCAGTCGCTGTTTCGATGATGCATTGGAGACGCAGTTTGCGGTACCAGCCACGGCTCTCCTTGATGGCGATGTAGAAAATCAAGTCTTGTCCAGAAATACCGGCCCTCTTACGGAGCTTGTTTACGAGTACAACACCACCCTTCCAACACTCCTTCAGGACCATCACCTCCGGGTTCATGTCGCGCGTTACAAGTCAAACTTGCCTGTTCCTGGCTATTCGCGTTACTTTACGAACTTCAAAGTCAACGGCCATCACGTTGGACCATCCGATATCCCAGCACGCAATGGTGCGCTGCATATCCTGTCGACTATTCTTGATCCTCGAAAGGGGCGTGACCACCACGCTGACAATGGAGAAAACGAGGCCGCATGGGAAGACTGGGAGGAGTGGCTCCCTCGGTGGGCTACGGAGAACTGAAGTGTGCGACACATGGGGGGAAATTGAAATTGTGAAGATGAACGCAAGCTACCCTCTGATTATTGTATTAGTGACTGGACGACTATAGGTTTGGATCAGGTTTGTGCAAGATGACAAGGCTGACGAAGGAGACATCTGAAAGAAATGCAATCTATGCCCGCTGACCGAAATTTGATTTTATGTGCATAAATCCTGTTTAGCAATGTATGACTCGAAGTGGTGTTGAATGCGACAGTTTAACATCTTATTGCACACGGTCGAGAGTCCGTGGAATCGAGCGTTCTCACCAACGGATACAGCGGAAGGAGCCAAACTGACAAGACAAAGAGTCAGTTCTATCCTGCGGGCTCGACGCTCCAAATCGGCACGCTTAGGCCTTGTCCCTGCTTCTAATTGGATAGTCAAAGGAAGTGCTAGTAGACAGGGGATATTAATACCCCTTTAAGTTATCGTTGAGGAATGAATGAATCGATTTATTTGGCTAACTACGCTCATTATATAAGCTCAGTTGCGGAATCAAAGGCAAGCCCTTCTGATCTTAACAAGTACAAACAACCTCTTTCAAAGGGATTTGTCTCTACCGCACTAACTGTTCAGCCATGGCAAATACAACAGTCAAAGGCGCATTGGCTATTCACGGCCAGAATCCACAGGTATATATATATATATTCTCTGTGCTCTGCTCTGTCTTATCTCTTCAGTTCCTAGTGGAAACTGTAATTCGGAACCGGATATGGGAGTCAACGTATTGGAAGGAACATTGTTTCGCATTGACAGGTATATTTACCACTGTAACGTGTGGCAGGCTTTTCATTGATGACATATTCAGCTGAGTCACTTATTGACAAAGCTATCGACCTCCGCTGTATTGGGGGGGTCTATGGCAATCAGCGTCCCACCGAATTCCTGTGCTTGCTTCTGAAGCTCTTGCAACTCCAACCCGAGAAGGAAATTCTGATTGAATATCTTCAAGCTGATGAATTTAAGTGAGCAAGTCATTCTGTCTCGCCCTGAATGGCATATCTTGACCTGCTCATCAGATACATGAGAGCACTCGCAGCAATGTATATCCGGATGACATTTCGTGCAGTGGAAGTATACGAAATCCTTGAACCACTCATGAAGGACTACAGAAAGCTGAGGTATCGGGACACGTGTATGGTTTCAGGATGCTCTCATTAACATGGCTAATGCTCTTGCAGCTGGGTACTCGCTAACCTACTTTGACGAATTTATTTATAACTTGACCACCGAAGAAAGAGTCTGCGACATTATTTTACCTCGAATAGCCAAGCGGCAGACGCTGGAAGAGAACGGTGAAATCGGGCCGCGCAAGAGTCGATTGCTTGACGCGATGGAAGGCAAGAGCGAGGACGGAGCTAGTCGTAGAAGCCATAGCACAAGTCGAAGCCTCTCTAGGTCAAGGAGCCCAAGCGTGAAAAAGGATCGTTCACCTTCCGTGAATGGGCGATATGTTTCCAGAAGTCCCACACGCTCACGTTCACCGTCACAATTGTCGTACCGTTCACGCACCCGCAGCATCTCGCCCGACAGAATGGAAGCAGAACACACAATAGATGTGTAGTATATTCATGAGATTATTTACTCCGTTGGCTGAATAATAGGCTTTTTCGAAAAGCTCTGAGTCTTGAATGTGAGAAGTTGTTTTGACAACTCCCTCCAGCGTTCCGACACAAGGGGCATTCTTTCCACTGCCTCCGGGGAGAGGTAGCCTCGGTTTCGCCATTGGGCGTACCAAACTGGAGAAGACGTCAAATGTTAAATCCCCAAAGAGTCCAAGGAACGCACTGATATCGTTGCGACGAGTTGGTGCAGCAGAAACACGATCTGTTCGACCTTTGATGCAGTCGCGCAGTGCAAGAGAATTATAGTACTGGCAGAACACGGTACCACCATTGGCTTCTATGGCTTTGATGGCACTCTTTGACGCACGAGAAGGGGTGATGTGCACGGCCGCCTTCAAGAATTCCGCACCCTGAAATCAAGGTATCAATATGCAATGAAAGCGCGAATGATAAAGACACGGACGTTGCCCAGTAATTTAATGCCGTCGTGCACGTTGTGCACACAGCCGCTCAATAATAGTTCCTTTGCTGTAATGGGTTTTTCTGGCGTTGAATGCAAGCGACCTTGATCTATCCAATGTTGAAGACGGTCTACATTAACCGCAGCATATGTTTTGTGGTTCCTGCATGGGTTCAGCATGAGATATCAAGAGGCAGTGAGTTGACAGTACATACGGGTTGACAAAGCCCCTCTTGGGAAACTTCTTGAGTATTGTCGTCTGACCGCCTTCAAACCCAGCTTTGGGCTTCCCGTTACCGGAGCGAGCTTTCTGGCCTTTGTGACCACGTCCGGACGTGCCACCATATCCCGAGCCTTGCCCTCGCCCGACGCGTTTTTGCTAACCAAATGTCAATTACATTGCAAACGTATACCTCAGAAAAGCGTACGTTGTGTAGCGAGCCAGAGGCTGGCCTCAGGTTTGAAAGCGATACCCGAGTTACTCTTGAACGAACGACAGAGGACATGGCAATGGAAAGAACTTACGGTGGCGCACAGATTCATTCATTATTTATTATTTTACAGGAAAAATAATAGTTACAAAATGCTTAGGGCGCACAGCTGTAGTCATTGACCGTGAATTAAACCATGTCAATGGGTGTTAGTAACTTGTGGCGGGTTTTCATGAACATTCATGGCCTAAAGTCTTACTACAGTGTTTCAGATAGCAGGGACATTCGCAATATTGCAAGTCGTTTCAAGTGAGGCGCTGAAGTGTAACAACGTCTCTTGATCCCTAGTCTCCCCAAGCCAGACCTAATACTTCGAGATCAGAAGATAGTCGTTCTGATCATACGAGGATCGATCGATCTGATCCCTTGTCGGGCTCTCTTGTGGTTCATCTCTGTCCCAGACTCCCAGCACCCTCCAGCATGACCTCATTGAAGCCTTTAATCGCCATCTGCGGGACGACTGGAGTCGGAAAGTCCAAGTTGAGCGTGGAACTCGCACTCAAGCTTAGCCAGGAAACCTACCAGGGTAGCTCCGGCGAGCACCAATGGCGCGGTGCACGTATCATTAACGCCGACTCCATGCAGATCTACACTGGTATGGACATAATCACCAATAAGATCCCTCAAACGGAACGTATGGGTGTAGAACACCTCCTCATGGACTTCAAGCAGCCGGGCGAGCAGTACGTCGTTGGGCAATGGGTACAAGATGCCATCGAAGTGGTGAGTATCAATGTTTAGAAATGTACCATCTGATCCTCTGAGGTTCTGCCTGGCAGATTGAAGAAACCCATAACGTGAACCAAATCCCTATTGTCGTTGGTGGAACGTCCTACTGGATCCAACATCTCTTGTTCCCTAATCGACTAGCCAATAAAGACTTGAACTCTACATCATCTGCGATCACCACCTCTGGTCTTCCAATGTCCGCTTCTTTACAGGATTCTGTTTCGCAATTGACGCCCAATCTTTACAACTTGTGGACGGCACTTCCAAAATCCCCACCGAACGCGGTCACTCATCCGGAGGATGCTCTCTCTCTTTACGAGTTGTTGCAAGCTTTGGACCCCCCAGTAGCATCTCGATGGCACTGGAGAGATACCCGCAAGGTCCTGCGCAATCTGCAAATTATGAAAGAGACAAGGAGAACGCCAAGCGAGATTATAAGTGAGCAATCGGAGAGTGCGCTAATTCCTCGGTGGGCACTCCCTTCTTGTTTGTTGCCTGGGCAGTGTGAAATAGCTATTGCACAAAGATATCGGACCCTTTGTTTCTGGCTCTACTCGCAACCTTCGGCGTTGAACCCTCGTCTCGATGAGAGAGTTGAGGACATGGTCAAGGTTTGCGAACGTTGTCTACTTGTCTTTTCTTCTGACTGACTTTCCTTTATAAAGCAAGGTCTTCTTGACGAAATAAGGTCTCTGCAAGAGACTGTTTCTTCGTCGGAGACAGCAATCAACAGTTCCTCAGTTGACGTGAAAGACGAGGCGAATTCTTGCACAACCGAGCCAGATTATACGGTCGGCATCTACCAATGTATAGGTACGCGGGACCTCCCATGAGAGCATGCGTTATATCTCCCGATAGGGTTCAAGGAATTTTGCGGGTTTCTCTCATTGTCCAATGGCCCTGGTTCTCAGGCAGCCTTCGACAAGGCGGTGGAAAATATGAAACAGTCGACCCGCAAATATGCCAAACGTCAGGTCACATGGCTGCGAAACAAATTGCTTCCCGCGATACACAGTGCCAACGTACACCTTGGAAACAAGATTTCAATGGCCTCTATGTATATTCTCGATGCAACAGGTAGGCGCCCGCCTAGTAACCTGCCAATCGTGGATCACGGTATTTCTTCTTACTAGTCTTGGGAGACCAATGGGCCTCGAATGTTCTATCCCCTGCTGGATCAATCACGAAATGTAAGTTGAGTAAGTACGTACGACTGCAACTGAGAAATTGTTTCAGCTTTTTTACGAGAAGAAGAGCTTCCACCCCCCGCATCATTATCCTCGACGGCGAGAGCAATGTTTGCTAATCAGAATAAACCAGTCGAGTGCGTCCATTGGTTCCGTGAATGGCGTTGAGTCTCACGTTGCGTTGTTAGCCCCTCCGATATCCTACGAGCGAGACGGAAAATCGTGTGCCAAGTGTGTACGACAAATCCCCGGCGACCGGTAATGTTCGAAGAACAAGATTGGGAGGCGCATCGAGGGAATCGATTGCATAGACGGCTCATCGCGAAGTCTAGGAAGGGATCTGAAGGAATGCCCTCGCGTGCCCGGGACTGTGTTCCTGCAGGTTTTTCTAGTGATGAGAGTTGTAATTCTGATGATTCGTTGCATATCCCTTCGTAATGTCGCCTAGGTGAGTTTCATCATAGTGCAACCGCATCCTGTGGAGTATGCGCATTCACATTTTCTCTGCTCCTCTGTGAAATAAAGGGCACAGGGTTTCTGGCTGCGTTCTTTCCGTGTCGAATGGGTGAGCAGCCCATGACGAAACAAATGATCTCCTGATTGATGTCTGATTGCAGAGGAAATTGGACCTCATCGCCACTATTCAAGTTTAACTCGAGTTTAGAACTGGTTGGGCATCTCCTGATGGAGCATGGGGAATGGGTCGAGCAGTGGTAGCTAGGACAATTATGTAGCAGGGGTGTGATGTACAGCGTTCGCGAAAAATTGTTGTCGGTCCCAGGGCCGCTCGCTTGTCGCCTTCGAGCATCCAGTGGGTCTGGGTGAGCGCTGCGAGTATCGGTCGTAATTTTGCCGCTCACGACGTTCGTCGCGCCTTGGGACGTGGCTTTCCGTTCTACGTCGGACGAACATTGGATCGTCCCGCTTGGCCGTTTTCTCGTTCTCGAACCATGACCTCGATAGCGGAGGTTCCGGCCTACTTGCTGCAAGGAGTTCCTGTCTTGCAACCGCCCCACCTCGAGGGCCTCTCGGATCCCTCCCTTTCCACTGAAATTTTGCCAGGTCCACCTTCACTGCTGTCCGTTCAGCAGACTGCACAGAAGCGTGACCCCAAGAAACCATCCGCTTTCATGTCCTATCTCCCTACATCGGATCCAGGCTCTACCTACTCGGGCCTCATGGCGGGTGCTCTCAGTGTCTTGGAAGTCGACGGGCCCCGTCGAAAACGGGCCAGGGTCGACAAAGGGTATGTTTGTCTCTCCTTTTCACCGCCGGGGCTTTCTCTGACTGCTTCCCCGCCATGACTCAACCCAAACCCTTGTCGATGTATTACCCGTGTGCCTCGTCATTTTGTCGGTTGTCCCTCACTACGCGTCCAGGATTGCGAACGGGCGTGCTCAAAGGGCCAGTGCCAGAAACCTGAACAATGGTGGTGCCCACAGCAACCTCAATGTACCCCTTCCTGCGTCCGATCCACCACCCGACGTACCACCATCTCGCCAGCCCAGCGCGCCACTTTTCCCAGATTCCGACCCCTTCCCGGTACAACCCGAATCAGACGACCCTTCAATTTCAATGTCCCGTGCAAACTCGCAACCTGGATGTGAAGATGTCCCGCCAACCGTTAGTGAGAGATCAAGGTCAACGAGAAAAGATAAGGGAAAGGGAAAGGAGACAGACCGAGGGTTTAGAGTGAAGGAGGAACCTATCGGCATAATCTCCCTCTCTCCTGAGCCTTCACTGGGTCTGGTGCGTGCTCTTCGAGATGTTACTAGTCTACTACTCTCACATTTTTACATTTTGGTGCTCAGTTGAACGAGGACCATTGTTCATCATGCCGATCCTTAGGTGCACTGGTGTACTGTGATAGCTGTCCTCGAGCATTCCATCTCTGGTGCCTGGACCCTCCTATGGAAGCTGTTGACCTTCCAGATGGCGAAAAATGGTTTTGCCCGAGCTGTATTATTCGCAGAGTATGCTATTTAGCGACATGTCCTTTGTGTCTGTGACGCTAATTCGTGTCTGGTAGAACCCGCCACCTAAACCTGCGCCTTCTTTTATGTCTCCTCTCATCCACCTTGCTCAAACGAGCATCCCTAGAGAATTTCAGCTCCCGGACGATATTAGGGGTTTTTTCAAGGACGGTTTGTGGACGCTCTTTTTCATCCAACGTCTCACTTTATTGTCTTTCAGTTGCCACTGGTTCCAACGGAACTTATGTGGATAGCTCGGAAATGAAGCAGCCCCGCCTCAAGTAAGTAAGCTATCACTCTTCTATCCATACCGACCCATGTCTCGTAGTCGTCATGGGCAACTTGAAGACCGCGATCCATATCGATTGAAGGACCGGAACGGTGTACCCGTTTTATGCTTTAGATGTGGCACGTCAGCGCTACCGGGTGGTCTTGCTGGATGTGCACCCTCGAAAAAGCGTCCACGTAGGTCGACCTCTGCCGCACACAGTTTAACACCGGAAATTGGAAAGGCGATCGTTTCCTGCGATTACTGCAACCTTCACTTCCACCTTGACTGCCTTGATCCTCCTCTTACGTCTATGCCTTCCTTTGGAAAGAAATGGATGTGTCCAAACCATGCTGATCAAGTTCTTGTGAGTTCTTAATAACGACCATGTTGTTGGGATTCACTCAACACACGGGCATCCTTCTTGGTCCACATAGCAACGGAAGCGACGTATTCCAAAACAAAACGCTGTGCCAATCGATATCACTAAACCTAATCAGTGGAACAACGGGAATGTCGAGATTATACACCCACAGTCCGCAGCGATGACAGAAAAGCTCGTCCTTGACGAGGTGTCAATTAATGGGAGACGGTATAGGGTTCCCGAACGCGTCATCATGCTCGACTTCTGGAGCAAGATAAGCAAGGAGCAACATCCAGAACTCAAGTGAGCTTTATTTCGGATCCTAGACCGGAAGGTTAATCATATCTCCACAGCAGAGAGAAGGATATTTTGTCTGTGACGTCGTCACCATTGACTTCTTTGAGTTCTCTTGATGAGATCGAGGAGGACACCCATTTCCAATCGTCGTCATCTAAGGAGCCTCTTATTTCGTTCGATGATTTGCGCACCGCACAGGCAAGCTGCTTGGTCAATGGTCAATGAGTTGTAAACTTATGTGGCTTTAAAGCTCTTATGTGATCTCCGCAACTTGTTTTCGCCGAAACGTGGGTCCCCGGCGGGACTACCTATCCAACCCTTCGTGGCTACTCCAAACAATGCGGAAGACCAGAATGTGACGGAGAGGGTCATGGCCGATTTTGGCACCCAAACCGAATTTGAGCCTCAACCGTCTCTCTTTGTGCCAGCACCCAGAACAATTGAGCTCAAAGAAACTACAAAATCCATTGTATCAAAGGTAAGTATGGGAGATTTCCCTTTTATTTAAAGGCGGCCTGAACTCGGAACAGCGCAAAGCTTCCTCCAGGACGTCTGTCAGGAATACCGCGGAAATCGCCCCTCCTGACACAGCGTCACAATCACAGGGTTCTGCCGACCTTCCTTCTCCTGCTAAGCCAAAGAGGGCAAGGGTCGCCACAAAGCGGGAAAAGGAAAAGGAAGAACTTACGTTCGTCGAACCGGTGTCTAGGGGGTGTGCGGGGCTGGTAGGTCGAGTACCGTGACATAAAAGAAACAATGCTGAAAGGGTCTGTAGGATGTTTCCCAACAAGCCGAAAAACCTGAGAAGGCAAGTAGGGCACGCCGGAAACCCAAGCAAGCTCCCGAGAAAACCAAGGAGGGCGGTTCCATTGCTCTGGTTCAACGTGCACCTTCCCCACCCGTGCCGTTAGACCCACCCATACCTGCTGCATCTGAACCTACCCCACCTCCACCTCCACCAGCGCCTCCGCCTGTTACACAATCCCCCCCCAAACCTGTGACACCCAAAGCCTCTGTAACAATCACTCAGTCCGGCACTTCGTCTACGCCTACTCTTAAAATCCGGTTGCCACGATTGTCCGCAGTTAGTGCTACCACCCACTCTAACTTGACGCTCCCTGCTCTGCAGTCTCCCACATTCACACACTCACCAGCACCGGACACTACCACCTCGCACGACTCGCGACCACGACGGTCGGTACGTCGACAAGATTCAGCCTCCGTTTCTGTAAGCGGTGCATCGTCTTATACGGCAGAGGTGGTTGAAGAAGCAGAGTCGGCGAAACCGAGTAAGCAACAAACCTCGTTCTTTCGTCCAGTTAATAATCTCCATCGAGAACACAAGCCACCAAGAAGAAACAGAAGGCGTGTTGGATCAACATGAGTTGCCGCCAGTTCCGGTTGGCTCTCTGGATCCGTGGAGGACGTTGGAGCCAAGAGGTGGCAGTAGCATCAGAGATTCCTGTACTCGGCATAGAACGATATATATATCTTGTTATTTTACAGTACAGGGTATATTGATTGGCCGCCGTGACGGGCGTTCATGTGGTTCCGCGCTTCGGGTCCAGTTGGTACTCCAATTCGGAGCTCCGCCCGGGTTATATCCTGTGCATCCTCCGCCATGTCAGTTACGATTGTGCAGGGACGTGTCGCTGCGACGCGAGGACTCCAACGGCGATCGCTTCACGTTCGACGTGCACCCGAACCTCCGGGTCCTCAGGTATCACAGCTTATGGCTTCCTACGCTGATCATCCTCCTCATCCGCTCACACTAAACTCGCTTGTGGCTTTCGGCCAGCCCCTCACGCCAGATTCTGTCCTGAACAGTGTCTCCTTTGTGCTCTCTGAGATTCCGCGCCGCCTCGCGAGACGGGCACGCGCACTCGAGGCCCTTCCATTCATTGTCGGGACCAATCCCTACGTTTCGAGGACGCTGAATGCGTACAGACAGAGCTTCCAATTTCTCGCAAGCTACCCGCCCGTCACAACTCTCGAAGAGAACACATCCTTCACAGCCGAGCTCAGCCATTTAGTGGAAAGCCATCGGAATGACATACCGACCATGGCAAAGGGGTTCGTCTTCCTACATCCCGCGGCTCGAACACATGTGTCTTAACCGTTGTGTCGTGTTAGCTTCCAAGAATGCGCCAAATACATGTCTCCGACACAAATAAGCAATTTCTTAGATGGTGCCATTCGTAATCGGATATCCGTTCGTTTGATTGCTGAGCAACATATCGCCTTGTCACAGGCCCTGGAGAGGCAGAGAGATGTGGGTCTCACATCTCACTACGGTATTGTCGACATGGCCTGCTCTCCCGCCGCTATGGTTAAAATGTGTGGTGCATTCGTGAGTGAACTTTCCGAGGCAACGCTCGGAGCCGCCCCAACCATCATAGTCGAGGGACATCAAGACACTACGTTTGCGTGAGTCTCGATCCTGCCCCATCTACTGCATATGCAGTCTGACTCGTTACCGAAGCTATGTTCCTGTCCATCTCGAATACATCCTTACTGAAATTCTGAAGAACGCCTTCCGAGCCACAGTCGAACATCACTACAAGCTGCACGGCACGACATCTGCGCATACACTTGCTCCAGTCACAGTCACAATCTCCCCTCCACCATCCCCTGGCTCTCCCTTGCTTTCGATCAGAGTTAGAGATCAGGGGGGTGGTGTATCACCCTCTAACATGGCACGGATATTCTCGTACGCATTTACCACCGCTGGCAATGCTGAGAGCGACGGTGGTGGACCTTACGCTGCGCAGCACGTTGGCGGGAGCGCCGCTGTTGGTGGAAGCATGAGTACAGGCGATGGTAATCTCTTTGGCGAGATCACAGAGAAGGGTCTACAAGTCGGACTAGGAACGATTGCTGGCTTGGGATATGGGCTTCCGATGAGCAAGTTATATGCAAGATATTTCGGTGGCTCACTTGATTTGTTTTCATTGGATGGATGGGGTAAGTAACCGACTTCCGCCATGTCTGTTGGTACCGGTATTCAGCGGTTTGCAGGTAGTGACGTGTATGTGAAACTGCGCAGCGTCGACCAGGCTGGCAATGCTCAGATTTAAGCCGGTCTCGTTGCCCAAGCTGTTCCTGTTACCCACGTGTTAATATTGCAAGGGTATCTTCCTAATATTTGTATACGAGAAATAATTTACCCTCATTAAGAGAAGAGTCCATGTCGATAAAGTATCATCCAGAATCATTTTTGCTTTCAGCCTCTTCGCATTTCTCCCGCCATTGACTCCCGAACTTTAGAACCAACAGGACCAGCATCTCCATGATGAGCAACAAGCCAGCCCAAAAAACGTACAGTCCACCATCTCCAATCCTATCCTGTGGGAGTGTTCGACGTTCGGCCAACATAATTCTGTCACAATAAAAGCTGCTCACCTGCAAGGGAATGGCAATCTCAGCTGCGATGAATGCAATTATTCCTCTATATGCACTATTCGTTGCTACAGCAATCGAGGAGCGTCCTGTGTTGGCGTCGATGATATAGGCGAGAGTGCTAGTGTATATCCACCTGTCAGTAGAAAGTGGTTCAGCGACCCGCAAGGAATTTAAGAAAAGGGAAACTAACATCGAAGAAAAACCAACAATAAATAACATCACGCAAATTGCAGCGACTGGTTGGTGAGTTTGGCAAATCCAAGCGTAACCTATCACGGAGAGCGGAAGAAACACCATGGTTGGCAATGTACTCCGGAGGCGCATCTATGGTTTCCGGCTTAAGGCGAAGATGACGGATGATGACAAGTGGAGCACACCCACCTCTGGATGCATTTTTCCTCTGTGCTGACTCTTGAGCTCCATCAACATCCTATCAGACCATCGGCCCCCAAGGGTACTACCACACATACTGCCTGTGACCGGAGTGGTATCTGAAGCGTCGTGATGCAGACTCGAACAAAAAAACTCACCTGCCCCATTGGAAAGCAGGACGAGGCCCGTGCGTAGTGCATCATAACCGTACAATGTTGATAATGTTCGCGCGCAGGTATATGAAAGACTGTATGAGAAACCGAATATCAAGCCTGACATAGGATTAGTACCCTACTGGTGGACAACGAACGCTCCGTAATGAACCGACCTGATGCGAGAAGTATGGCATTGTTATTCCACCGTTTCAGCACTAAGATGATGGGTGGGAAAGGGTTAACGTCCGTGAATGATAGCGTTATATCGTTGATAGTATGCAAATCGCCAGGCATAGTTGTTCCGGCTTCTAACCCTTCGATAGTTTTCTGCGAGGGTATTTGTTGCGACTTGACAATGGGCTGATTCTCCCCTAATCTCCTGCGAAGAACATTGTGGTATGAGAGACTTCTCTCCTTCCGGAAGCTGTCCTTGAAGAAGATGAACAAGGATACCAAAACAATGCCTCCGCTGATAAGTGCAAACCAGAATACCGCACGCCAGCCAAAGGCTTGTGTGAAGACTCCGCCGAGAAAAGGGCCCATAGAGGTACCAAGGAGTGGCGCTGCATAATAAATTCCCATCTTCGCACCCCGTTCACGAGGTTCATATATATCAGCAAGGGTGGCAGCGGCGATAGACATGATCGCACTTGAACTGAGCAAACACATCGAGTCAACAGTAGCGTAAAATACTAACAAGAACGTGTACCCACCCCACAGCTTGTAGCGCTCGCATTCCTATGATAAGACCGATGGTCCTTGAAGTGGCCACGACAGCCGAGCCAACAATAAATAGTGACATCGATGATAAATAGACGGCCTGGGTGTTGTATGAAATTTCAGAGAGCAATCGATTTTGGTACACGAAGATCAAACCTTGCGGCCTTTAATCTCGCTGATAGCACTCCACACCAGAGGGAACAGTCCTTGGACGAGGATAAACACAGACAAGCTCCAACTGATATCTGAGCTGGAAGCATGTAGATCCTGTTCAATCAGTGCGTTTGCCGCTACGCGGAAGTACATGTGGGTCGGCGTCTTGAGAGAAAAATAAATGCTCACGATTTTGGATAGTGGTTGCAAGGCCAACGATCATTGATGCTGAGGACACGATTGCTAGTGTTAGTGTCTAACGTGCTTTTGGTCAAGAGAATGAAGTGCAGTGGAACAAAAACCCAGGCGCACCTTCCGAGCATGGCTCCAAGCTCTGGGGTCGTCGTGTACTGATGCATGCTCGATGCCTTTGATGGTCTGTGCTCCGTTAAGTGCCTCCTGACTTAGACAGGATTCAGTACTAGAATCCACAGCTCACAAAGGCGCCGCTTCACAGACCTGGGGGACATGGTTGGCAGCGAGTTGAAGGCACCGGAGCAAAGGCCAACCATTACTTATACAATTCCATGAATAGACCACGCACGGATTTATCCTCGTGGGTGATCAATGATGTCCGGGCTGGAGTCAAATTTCACCGGCAACTGGGCAAGCCGAAAGTTCAATTGTACACCTGCAACTTGAACTTGGTTTTATATGGTGCAGCAGGGTTGCGACTCCATTCGATGCTGGCCGTCTTCCAATCACAGCTCTCAAATGGCTTGGTAGTAGAGCCGTCAAGCAATGTTTCATCTGAATATCAGCTGAACCGGATAGGAAACGGACCGAGCATGGACCGATAGGCAGAAATTAAATGACCGTAACGCCGTGTGGTTATGTCGAAATCATTTGGATGGTGTTGTACTAGGGCTAAAATAGTTGATCAGCAAGTTATATACGCTAGACAGCAGCAAGTTGCATGCACATGACATGATGCATGTAGCACTGGCCGCCGTGAGGTGGGTCGGAGGACGGCAACAAGGGATTCCGACTCCGAGTCGGAGGTGAGGTTAGGTAATTGCACAGCCACGCTCCAACCAAAAAAAGCAAGTTCAAATCGCCAAGTTGTCGGTTCGATTAGAGATAAGATATACCTTTCCGGGAACCCTCCTGCTATAGGATACTTACTCAGACAAAGACACGCATTGATCAATAGAGCACTCTCACGGTGACTGTCGTGAAACGATATGGCGATCATAGTAACTCTCGGAGGTAAGGTCAAGGTGAGGTGAGACGTGTCAACCTACTACACCTCAGCTCAACTCCCCGACTCTATCACCCTGCGGCAGCACTACTCGCGTATCCAGTTCTGAGCAAATAGTATGTTTTTACACTTGTCTCGGGTCTACACCATCACATACTTCGGTATAAAGCAGGACAAACAGCTTAGGCGAAAGGGCACTGTAGACGGTAACTGGCGTTCAAAAGAATCTCAGGGAGATCTGTGGACGCGAAGTTTTCTGGCTTGCGGCCGATGGTCCTTCTACTGCCTTCCTGATGGAGAGCTCGAGGGTCTCTCGTGTATCGGAATCAAGTTGTGCAGTCGCTTCTTTGAAGTTGACCGGGGACAAGGTTGCAAACGAGAGTAATTGTGTAACTGCACCTGAGTGTGTACTGGAAGGCGGACTTTGGGAAGGACGGAGCAAGAGCGTGACTGTAGGCAAGATGATGCTCAGAACACGAGTCCCTGTATTCGCAGTGTGAGGTGGAAATAGTACAATAATCGGAAATCTCTTACGTTGTTCAGTTGTCGTCAGTGCAATCAGGGCAGAAAACGCTCTCCACACTTCTTCGATCGATGCATTATTTTGTTCCGACAGTGAGCCATCATCCAATCGAGGGGAGATTCTAGCAACGAAATGGATCAGCCCAGGTAACAAAAGCCGCACACAAGTGCGAAGCAGGTCATTGCCAGAGGCTGCGACCGTGATGGTTTTTGCGCAGTGGACAGCAACGATAGCCATCTGTGTCTTTGATTTCAGAGGTCATGATGATTGTTGACAATGGTAGTCTTACGTCATCGTTCTCCTCTAACTTCTGCGAGATCATGAAGCACAAATGTTCCACCACACCGCGGGCAACTTTTACCCTCGATGGCAGACTAGTCAAGATCAGGACGGCAGCCAGGAGGTTAGACTTGACTTTTTTGGACGAGATCAGTCCTTCTCTACCACTGTAGAAATGTTCAACATGCAAAGAGGACCGAACGTGGAACAAAGCTGACCGCATCTCGTCAACATTAAGAAGACACGATGACAGGATACCATGAATCAAGCTGTCATAACGATCACGGACCCTTGGGTGAGAGTCTACCGATACCAAAGACTTGAATGCGGGCAAGGTTGGGGTTATCAGATCAATGTCCAAGGTCTCATCCTTCAACAGTTCTGATGATAGGCCAAAATCAGAGAAGAATACCATAACGCCGTCAAACGACCATACCCGCATAGAGCATGCAACCTACGCCCCTTACATCCTCTCGGACATTCCCCTCCGTAGTTGATGCGACGAGTTGGAAAGCGGTCAAAGCGCAGCTCACCATTTTGGCGAGTTCCTGAACCGTTCCCGCTGGATGAGGATCTTTCATCAGTAGGCGACGACAGGGGATACACAAATTACCTACAAATAGCTGGGGCACCTTGGGTATATCGAGCGTGGCGAAGAACGTACGCACAGATCTTCAAGCAGTGAGCACGCACCGAGTTCGAGGATAAAGCTTCGTTCCTGGTAAGGAAGTAAGGATAGAAATGCCAAATGGAAGTCTCAACGACTTACGGAGCTACGGCACTTTCAATACCAAGATGACCAAAATACTTGGCAAATACTGTGATAACCTCCAACAGATGCACAAGAGTCGCCGCGTTTTCTACCATTGCCATCCGGTAGCACAGGCTGATGAATTCTTTGAAGACAGTGGGTTCTAGAAGCGCTTTCCCTGAATAACGGGGGTCAATCAGGCATTTAAGGGCCCTGAGCGACGCGGTTACTGTAGCACCACGTAAGTGAGGAGTCGCAGACGACTGAGGGGAAGAGACCGCTAAAGCCTCGTAGATGAGACCAAAGATCACGAAAAATAGCGGCGCGGGTTCGGTACGGGGAAGCCCATGACCATTCGATGAGGGTAGCACTGCAGCGGAGCTTTGATCAAGAATTGCACTCGAGATATGTTGTTCACTGTGTTCCATCGCATTCGCAACTGCTTGGAGAATGGTAGTCCAAGAGTCAGAGTAATACTAGGTACTCATCAGACGTCTGCACACAACGGAATTTGTCGACTTACCGGTAGTAAGACCACTTTCCCGAGGTTTGCATACGAGGGATCCACGGAAACAATAGACAAGTCGTGGACGAATTCCGAATCTGCACGAATGGTAGCGTAGTCGCGTAGACAGGCAATCCACTGTGACGCAAGAATGCCTCTGTGAGGTTTGATGACATCAAGGAGATAAGCCTGCTCTGCGGAAGCGATCTCCAATCGAGCCCATGCAGTGAGGATAGATACAGTCAGCGCGGCAGATGCGTTTGGGCTGAGTTCCAAGGTTGCCATTTTTAGATTACCAGAATCTAGACTCGGGCGTCAGGTCATTCCGGGATAGGCATACGCTTTTGCCTACCGTCGACCTCTTTGAGGGCACTTGTTAATTGTTTGAGGATACGGCCCATCCTACTTACATCCTTGACAACGCCACAACCCACGAAAACAGCGCAAGCATCAATCGCAGATGACAGAATTTCGGGAGTGGAGTCGGAAGAGAAGGCAGGCGTAAGGGCAGCTGTAATTGGAGCCTGATGTTGTTCGAGCAGCAACGCTTCAGGGTAATCTGGATCGGGTGCTTTGGAAAAGACCTGGATGACCATTAGCAGGAAACGATTCGAAGGAAACGCGAGCTTACCTGGATAATGTCGCGCAGAACAACCAATCCTTCAAGGCGGATCTCCGTGACGTATGCTGCCGATGCAGTAAACGCCATCTTGATCAAGTCCGGTATGCGAGAGACGAGAAGGCCTTGAACAGGGAAGCCCCGGTTACGCGCATACAGTATATCGAAATGTTCTTGCCTTCCGGACTGGTCGACGACGGCGCAGATCTCATGCAAACAATGCAGAGCAAACAATTGAGTTCTCCACCGAGACATGGTGACAGATGACGACCGGTCCTGGTCCGGGTTATCCGCAGGCATCGCAGCATTCAGAGACTGACCTTCATCGTCGAGGCTTCCGGAATGGTCCACCACCTTTTGAGTGGCATTGGTTCGCAGCATGATCCTTTGGCATAAATCGATCCAAGCGGAAGGATTATGAATGGCAGTCTGAGCAAGCCAGCTTGCAATGACGTTCCGGACACCTTCAATGCTGGGATCGCCATCCAGCATGGCAAAGAGGTCTTCTACCAGCCGATCACCACCTATTCTCGACACTACTAGCGCATCCTTCTGGACGAGTTGATACAGCGCATCAATGGAAGCAAGCCTGAGCTGCCGGCGGCTAGAGCCAAGATACGTCCGAAAGCGTCCCACCGTTTCCGGAATATCTACATGTTCTGGGGCAAACATGAGTAGATGCTGGGTACATTTGATTGCCTCGATCAAAATGGTTTCGTCCTCTTCTAGCGAGAATTCCTGGACGAGATCAAGAACGAGCGTTCTCGTTCGCGTTGACTCTTGAACGTCGGGTCCCAAGATCGTGATGATGGCATCGATTATACGGCATACGACAGGGAAGGCTTGTAGATCACCACTGATGTTGGCGTTACTGAGTGTCCCGCCTTCCATCTCGTGAGCGTCAGACATGTACATTTTGAGGAGCATTCCAAGGGTGCTCGGGACAAACGGGGCGAAAGTCAGGCTTGCAGCATTTATGACCCTTGCCAAAGCTGTTAGGGACCAGAAGTGAACGAGTGGATGTGGATCGTTGCTGAGCGACATAAGTATATTCACTGTCGTCTTCAAAATCGGTGCAGCAGCAAGGCCCCCAACATGATCGTAGAGGGCTGCGAAGGCCAGTGCACAGCCAGCGCGACCTTGCGGGTCACGATTGTTGACGATATGATCGACCAATATCTTCGCTTGACTCGACAAGAAAGCCGTTCCTGAGATGTTTGCAAGACGGCCTATGGCATCGCTGCTGGCTCGTCGTAGAAGGGGATCCCCATCAACAAGTGCGTCCTGTAGTTACGAGCGTTAAAAAGACGTGAATTTAGCAACTATAGACTACCTTCAGCAAGAAAGCCAGAGGGGTCGTAACTTGAGAATGTCCGAGAGTTTCTTTTGCTTGGCGAGAATGAGACTCCATCGCGCAACGGAGAGCGCGAGCAATGGCTACCACGCTGTTAATAAGCAGGGCTGCCTTTCGGCCCGAGTTCTTGTCAAGTTTCGGGGACTTCACCGATTCAACGAGTTGAGTCACAGTCCGGGTCACCGTGGGCAAGTCTTGTATAGGGAGTAATCGAGCGAACAGTTCAATCGAAGCGTCCACAGCGGCTGACGCAGCAGCTGGACAATCAAGGATGGTACGATCACTACCGGTAGGGATCATCAGACATAATGAGAGTGTATCGTGCTCGCATGATCCAAGCACTGGTGTACGTAGCTAAGGAAAAGTCAGTTAACTATCGTTGGGGAACAATGGCACGTACGAGTAGATCCGTAAGGTCCTCGATCTGTTCCTGCATAGATCCACCAGTCTCCAATCCATTGTAAAGTGCCTCGGTTTCGTCGTTCACGATGTCCATTGTAGTCACCCCATGTCCAAACCCGTCAGCTGTTTGCCAAACAGTGGTGAAGGTACCAGAAGAGGAGGCAATGGAGGCTTGCATCGCAGAAACGCCATCGCCCTCCGGTCCTGCGAAAATGGACATGGTGGACTGTAGTAGACTGGACTGAACAGATTCGGTTAACGTCGACGATCCCAGTGCGGTAAAGCACTGGAACACTCTCCGACGCAGCAAGTTTTCTCTCATGCGAAGGGACGGACCCTCCAGACCGGAAGATGGTTCCCCCAATGGCTGAGATGCAAATGCCGTCGTAAATGCGAGGGCGTTGCTTAACAAGGAGGAAATCCTCCGAGAAACGTCCAGGTTCACCAGAGGAGTATTATGAAGGAGGAAACATAGGATGGCACCAAGCGCGCTCTCTCGAACATGCAGCAGAAATTCCCACTCGGTGGCACTGCGACCAGGAACGCTGTCTTTGCTCGTTGGTTTTGGCAGTGCATTGCGCCAGAGCACCAAGAGCTGAGGAAGATGTGATCGAACGAAATTGGGCCCAAGCAGCATCAGCGAGGCGATCAGTATCCATGCAACCTCCACTTCAACGCCTGCCATCTGCACATCGTGCTCACTCGCGCGCTTGAGAAGGTTCGTGGCTGTATCGAGGACGTTGGATGCAATGTCGAAGGAAACGTACAAAGGACGATGCGGAATGATTGCAACCAACCCTGCCAAACCATAGGCACGTCCCAGGGTACGTCGATCGATATCAGAGGGCGCCGCTGGAGATTGTAGCGACTCTATGTCACGGTGCAGCGCCTCCGATATCGAGAGTATGGCTTTGGGCAGACGCAAGGGGGTCGAGAAGCAGAAGCACCTGAGAGTCCAGCTTGCGTTTACGCGAACCCCATGACTAGGGTGAGTCAAGAGATTCAACAGTGGCTCCGATATTGCATCCTAAACGAACGTTGAAAGTAAGTATACTGCTATGCGGAAATTCCCCTCCAAGGATCAGAAAGCATACTCGCCTGAACAGGAGGAGGAGCATTCCCAAGTTGTTGCAGCAACTCTGCAATCTCTTTGAGAACGATCACCAAGACAGTGGGATTTGGAGCTGTTTGTCCAGGCATGAGAGCTGGCCATCGTTTCGCATAAGATGATGAAAGCTCTTGGATTGCAGAAATTTGTCCTTGTTCGCTCAGCATTCTAGTCGCAATAAGATCCCTGAGTATAGCGCCAACCAACTTCTGGATGAATAGTCTGTCGTATCTCGTGGAACCATTTTTTGGATTCGAGACGACCTCCGTCATGAGGTGATGGACGATGAGGCCGTAATTACTCTCCGCAAAGCCTGCTCCAAGCTTCGTCAACAACGCGAAGTAGAAATCGAAGATACCCGCGCGTGCTTTTCGTGATAGCTGTGGTTTGTTGAAATGCACAGATAATTGTAACAGCATCTCTCCAGGACTGAGGAGAGGCTTCATACTCTCGGCAGCAGCAAGGTTTGTGCCATCGTTGTCTTCTTGCTCCTTTTTTCCCTTCTGTGGAGGATCAGGTGCGGCGGAAACTCGGAGGACCTGTGTCGCCGCTAACATGTGACCGACCAGTTGGGCGAGCGACTGTCTTGTCAACCGATCACTACCATCTAGGCTTTTCATGCAAATTCCGACCACAGACTCGACGTCTGCGAGTGTTACTGATTCCTCTGGAGAGAACATGGCAATCAGGACCTTGGAGTGGTATGAGAATAGACCCAAGTCTAGGGAAGCAAGTTACTTCACCCCAGCGGCCGCTCGTTGGACAGGAAGAACCTTGTCAGTTAGCCCATTCTTCATGTTCTTGAGAATATCCTTGGCGAGAGAATCCGACAATGCCTTCTTCGCTGAACTCAAGCTTTTACGAAGCATGATCAAAGCGTGACAACGCATGTGTGGAGACTGGTCGAAAGGAGTCAAAGTTCGAGATGGAAATCGTATATGTATTCTCCTTACACTAGAAGATCTGAAGGTTTTGACGGAGATGGTAGAGATTTCAGCCAAAAAAGACATGAACTGGAGAGATGGCTCGAATTGAAGCTTCAGCAACGAAACAGAGTTCGGGACGTACCTGAGAACCAAAGCTGGCCATAAGTTCGCCAATCGTCCAAAATGCTGCTCTAGTACCATTCACTGCGAAAATAACACAGCACACCGGGTTAAAAACTTACATGCGAAGTTGATTCTTATCGATTTTCACATCTCCCGCAGTCTTCAGTAGAGCTCGGAACGTGTCAAACAACGTTCTTGAGTCGCCTCGAGTATACTGGATGATGAAGCACCTCGCTGCCAGGTTGCGCAGCCCGCGACCGGGGAGTGGATAATTGTCGTTCCCACATACAACTTTGAGCAACGTGTCTTCGACCGAAGGCTGTGTGGATTTTAGCTGATCCTAGAGAGTTATGAGACATCTGCGATCCGTGGAAACCATGAAGACCTACGACTGCAGTCTCTCTGAGACTCTTCTCCAGAGCCGCGAGCCATTGAAACAGATAAATCTGGCCATTATCACCAGCCAATTGGGCCTGGGAGTCGTCAATGTTTAAATCATAAAGGGGCTAGCAAATAGATCATTGAATTCACCCACTTCGTCAATAGATTCTACGACGACCTCCGAAGCCATTCCGAGATGGGTGCATGCAGAGGACAATAATGTGCTGGAAGGAACCCGGTGGCAGTGCAATATCACATACTCTAGTAGTAGCGTGGTAAGCATTGTCCACGGCCCTGTCTACTCATTGTAGCGTATCTACTCTGCTCTGATCCGCTCTCGAACGACCAATCGCTTCCCCTCCGTTATCCACCACAGTCCAACACACACAAGGCCCAATCCACCTCCCAACGCGACATGGCTAAGTACCCGCGTGGAGAACAGCGCTCTGCGGCCCACCCGCTGCACTTCCTCCGCAAGGTGTTGTCTCGCATCGTTGAGGGAGATGGCCAAAAAGGATAGCGCGACCGTGCCGGAGAACTTCCATCCGGGAACTACGTTTGCAAAGTTAAGTTGGTGGGATTTCGTCCTCTTCCCAAAGTATACCACTATGAAAGTTGCCGTGTACCATATGCGGGCGGTAAGATTAGCGATGTTGGCATATACGAGCGACGTGTCACCGAATCCAAGGTTGTATAATGCACTTGCAGACAAGATATAGATTACCGAGAAGGCGAGCATCCATCTGCGGAGCGTGAGAACCATGCAGCCTACCAAAGACGAACCGACTTACCGGCTCTGTGTGCGCAGGTCTTGCGGGGTAGCAACGCTGGAATAAAACGCTTCTAGGCCCCCGTTAAGAGCAAGAACTGGTATATACCATATCCATGCGGACAACACTTGAGGCGCGCTCGTGGATATATACTGTGCAGGAAGTAAAAGTTGCAAGACAATCGGTAGGTATGAAGAACCAAAGGTTACGACAAGCATGGAGAACGCAATTTGAACCGAAAGTAAGGAGGCAACCGCGCCGGATGCTTGACTGAGCGCTGCCAAGTTACCTGAGATTCTGGCTGCAGCTAAATTCTTCTCTGACGTGGTACCTGACAAAGCTTTAGAGAAGTAGACCCGACACATCTCCTCAATCGGCTGAAAGACTATGCGTGCGATCAAAGACCCTAGAACGAGGATACGAAATCGATATTATGTTACAAGTTCTTGGAAACATACCATAATTGACGGCGATCGCATACCCTCCTTGATCCTGAAGAGGGCTCCAATACGAGACAAGGAATTTGTCGCCCTCAGTAAGGAAATGCTTCACCGTCGACTGCGATGTCATCGTTATCGAGAGGTGCAGTGCATCAGGGTCAAAGAACTTGATGACTAAGTGACTCCACATATTCTTACTGTTCAATCGAGTTCCATCGTCAGAAGTAGAGAAAAACTAGAAGGATGAGGAACAGACTTGGAAGTTTGCTGCTGCTTAGCCAGACTGGTTGGCCAAAGGCTTGATCTGGGAAATTGCGACTTGTACACCCAAAATACGGCTGCACTGTACGCTAACTGACCGAGAGCAAATGCCATCAAAGCCAGCTCGCCCGAGTGCCGAGAATTGCTGTCGTAAAGCAATATTAAGTAAGTTGTGATTGTTTTGACGATTATTCCAAGGCCTTCAGCTCTCACTCGTACATCTGTGCGCACTTCACCCATGGCACTGTAGGAGTTAGGTAGATTCGTACCACGATCCACAAATATATCTCACCGGTTGTGCATTGGTTCGCTCAGCAACTCGGTAACGGCAGCAGTAGCATAACTGAGTAACGCGAGGTGAAAGTGAGGTTGACTTGCAGTGGCTTCGCTGGCAGAAAATGTGTAAAGCGCGATGGTAACGAGTGTAGTCGGTAGGCCGAAGAAGAAAGGCAATGCTGCTAAATTGGCACACTTTGCTACCGGTATGGCTGAGGATCCAGGTTTGTCCACATTCGTTTGCTGCGGCCAAACCCGAAGGAGGCTATTCCTGACACCTTCCCGGCTTAGAAACAGGATAGTGCTCATAAGCAACTCGAACTGAATAGTTGCCGTGCCGTAGGCTTGGGGAGAGGCGAGGCGGACAAGACCCTGGTTGAGGACGAACGTAACCAGCCGAGATACCAGCTGAAGGCCAATCAAAGACTTCGCTGAACCAAGCGACCGTGTCAAAAGTCGACCATCACTGTGGTTAACTGGCGATTCGGAAGGCATTTTAACTTTGCAACGGCCTAAATATGACGACTTGCAATCCTCATGAGGAAAAGATACGTGGAGATTGGAAGGTTCGAGGCGTGCTGAGGCTGAGGCCTATCTGACCTTGAAGTTGTTTGAACATGTTAGACGCAGAGTAACTGTCATTTTTGGACATTCCCCTAATTCCAATACTTTTACACATTGGACCAACATTGGACCAACATTGGACCTACACAAAACCATAGTGATAACGACTCGTCTGATCCACGATTCCGACTGCGGAGCACCCTACAACACACACGAAAATGCTGATCATACACGCGGCGGACCATCTAGGATAGATTTGCAATTCATTCAACAGGGACCACCTCCTCGTGCAGCATTGTTCCCCAGCTCAGTTTTATCGATCCATGTATCAGAACACCTTACGGCTGGAAAGGATCATCCACACCAAACTTGGACAACGTACCTGCCTCGTGTCGATAAAGGGCGACGGCACTTCCCGCTTCTAAAGAATATGATTCAGAGACTACCTCGGGACTTCACGGGAAAGAGCGAGGAACTCTGAGCTGGCGAGGGATGTTGCCAAGTAGGTCCACCCGTGACTCACTTATGAGGTCTATATGGCTTATTCGGTCATCATAGTCGTTCCGCATTGCGCCTAGACATACCTGATTACGAGCGGAGTTGTCGTACGACCGCGAGGTCAATTCATTCTTACCGACGGCGCAAAGCGCCATGTCGAAGCAGCAGATTGTTTCAATACATGCAGGAAGAGGCCTTTGCCGTCGCCATTCCGCTCGTACCATGAGGGCGGAACGGTCAGATCCACATCCAGAGAACTGGGAGAGCGTCACACCACGGCGTGGTCCCTCAATCCCCCACCCCCATGCACATTTAGAAATCAGCAAAACCCTAGGAAGACCCGTATGACCGCCCTCGATCACCATGATGGGCTTGTCGTCACACATCCTGAGCCACAGGATTGCATATAGCTGGTGACCACTTCAGGAAATAAACGCAAGGACGAAACTCACCCATTGCTATCTCTATTGGTTCTCAGGGCGTCAGGGATGGCAATTTCAGTACAAAAAATTGACCATCAAGACGCGCTGTTTGTGCCTCGGATCATGAACGTGATGCAATGAGACGAGGGAACGCAGCCACGCTGGATGAAGAATTCAATCGCTTGTGTGAATATCAAACGATAACGATCTTTGAAGTTGTACAAACAGAACTGCAGCAATGTTCAGGCCAACTCCTCGGATCAAACGCGTTGCAATTGAGACACACACGTTTGCATTAATGTAAGTCTAGACTAACCGCAGACAGAGTACCATGAAGAGCAAATGACGGCAATGGGACTCGGTGGTATCCACTGGCACGACCGCTGGTGGAGAAGCCACAACCTTCTGCCGAGAATTTGTTTATCTTGACATCAATACATATTTGTCTTGGGACACGTTCAGCGCCCACAGGGATAGATCTGGGGGGGTCGCCCAAGACCCGCCTGTACCTCGGCGTCAGGCCTCCTGTGCCACCATCAGCGGAGGATTAATGAGTCGTCGAGGTCCGACTCCGGACTGCGGAGTCTGTTTTGCCATTTGTGCAGGGTCCTGTGAGCGCTCAGCGTAATTATATGAAACTAAACTTTGGAACGGATTACCTTCTGGTAACCGGCGGCGCGGGGGAGTACCGGATATGTCTCGAGGCTCCCACTACTGTCACAAGGCAAGGGGTACTGTATGATGTTCCCACTGAGGTCATGGCCGCGATCCCTCCGCGCGGCGCATGTGGCGCCCGCTCCGAAACGTTCCTCGGGGCTCCTAAAACAAAACTCATCCCAGGATCAGGAGAGCAGCGGCGCAGGGTCATGGAAACGCCGCTGAGCAGGACCAAAAGCAGCGACCCTCCGTTCCGCAACAGCGAATTTTTTGTTTCCTGGATCGAGATCCGAACATCGGCCGCAAATGATGCAGGGTTGGAGCATATGGACTGCATTGACCGAGCGATACCGACGTTTTCGGTAGTGTCCTCCGTATCTCCTGGTATCTAGTTCAACTTGCGGTGGTTGAGACTCGTGCAAGATAAAGGCAACAACGTCTGCGTTCGAATCATCAAGGTATCGACAGCGTTATAGTAATACAATATACAACAGTCATGGCACGGGTCGTGAGATGGCGTCATTATTCAACCTACAAGGTGTATACTCAGCCAGAAAAAAAGAAGGCATACGATATGTAAGGTGAACGAGGAGAGCATATGAGATAACCAAAAGCCAAAACAGTTAGATGTGAGCTATCAGACGGCATCTCATCTAGTTCTCATCCCCATGACCATGATCATTTCTCCCGCCCTCATGGGAACCCCCGACAGAAGGTGGCTTGCCGTAGAGCTGGGTGAACGACGCGTATTGAGGGGTTGTCATCGGGATCTGGCCATCGGGACGATGGGGATGGACCATGTAGGGGCCGTACGGCTGGGGAGCGTACGGGAGAAACGTGGCCGGATAGAACTGCGGCTGCGCGTATCCCTGCTGTTCGCCATCCTGACCATGTCCGTTGTGGTTTGGGGGAGGGACGGGTGTGATGTAGAACTGGGGGTAGTAGGCTGGGGCTTCGCCCGGTTTTGGGGTGGGTGGGGCCGGGAACTGCCCATAGAAACCCGCCGCGTAGCCTACCGGGGCGGTCATGTAGGGGGGCATAGGCGGGGATGCCGAGGGCGGGGGCATGCCTGGTGGGATAGACATGCCCTGCTGCTCTGGCGCGTCGACAGCGTCGACGCTGGAGCCTGCGCGATCTCAATCAAAGTCAGAAAGGAAAGAAAGGAAGAGAGGGGGAAAAGATGACGGGGATGTTGCGTAAAGCGGAAGGAAGAAAGACGAAGACACACCTTTTCCATCGCGCTTCTTGTAGGGGCCACGTTTCACACCCTTTTTCCTCTCCTTTCGCTGAGAGTCGACACACTCTTCAGCGATGCCGTACTTTACGCAGCGGAGGCAGGGACGGGCGTCGTCGCATTTCTTGCACGCTTTCTGACAGTTTGTGCATGCGTTCTTGACTTGCCTGCGCTTCGAACGGAGAGGCTGGGGAGGGACGAGGCCCGGTGGAAAAGGGTACATGTGCATAGGCATGCTTGAGTAGCCACCGACGGGATGGACGGTCATCTGGGGCTGGACGTCGGTGGATTGGGCATCGGTGAGGTCGTCGCCGTCGGGCGTCTGATTTCCCTCGACAGATGACATGAAGATGGGAGATGGAGCAGAGATTTGTGCAGTGGGAGGCAGGAGGGAGGCGAGGATGATGGACGGAAAGAGGAGAGGGGAGGGAGGAGAGGATGGAAGACGATTTGTGTATGATGCCGGTCGAGATTAAAGAGAGTCGGGGTCCGGACACGCGTTTGACAAACTAGGCTCAGGCGACCGCGTTCTGTGGTTAGAGTTCACGTGGTTGGAGCCGAAAGGGCGACCACCGCGGAGAGAGGGGCTGCGAGGGAGACGTACGGCTGTGGAAGACATGGCAAAGACGTCAATTTTCGCATGTTTAACGGCGTCTGCAAACGTACGTCGAGAGGATGGACGGGACGTCGCTGAGCTCGGCGGACTGTCGGTTGATGGAGCTGACGAGAAGCGGAGCAATTCTGCGCTGAGTTCAGACAAACATTTCCACCCCTAGCTACGAACGAGCGTTAGCATCAAATATTAGTAAACAAGCTTCCCGCTTGTCATTCGGTCAGGTAACAAACATCGGTAAACAAGCTTCCCGTCGAACGAACGAGTACACTTGTCATTCGGTCAGGTAACAAACATCGGTAAACAAAGCCTCCCGAGTTTCTCTGCCCACGCTCCTGCTCGTCGCCGCCAACGACGACCAACCCCGTCCAGCTACACGTCCTCTTTCTCTCCTTTTTTCCCTTTTTCTTTCGCCACGCCTCCGTGTCGTGGAATGTCTGCGTCCGCCCAGCACGACAACGATCTGACACACCCACCCCTCGTCGAGGCTCCAGATTCCCTTCTCCCTCCAGGTGGCATTGACGCCCACTCAACCACAGTACGTCTTCACCCTCGTCCCCCTCATCCCCCCTTGACCCCATCCTAGCTCCGCCTACTCGTCTCGCACCCGGCGCCTTCCCACGACTCGTTGCAGGTCGACGCAGACCAGGACTCTCTTTCGCGCCCGGGCTCGTCCACCTCGTCTCTGGACCCTTATTACTTTGGCGCTCCTTCCGACTCCCCACCCCAAGACTCGGCCCTTTTGAGTGTCACCCCAGAGACACGCATACACTGTGATTCCTCGCCTCTCACACCCGCACGGGATCCCGCCAACATTGACAGAAATGGCCTCGTTGGAGTCGGCGAGCTTGCTACTCCCCGCTGGGATAGACTCATTCGACGCCCTCAGCAAAATACAGACGATGACGAGAATGCTCTCGACGTTCTTCAGGAACAAGATAGTGCCGAAGTCGTGGTCCCCAACGTCGAACACGATGGTCCGGATAGTCCATGGACAATCGAAGCAGTCGATGGCGAATTAGATGATCAGGATCAGGTTCGATTTTTTTTTCTTAGCCGCTAGGGCATTTGTTGACATTCGCTTCCAGCACGACGTCAAACCGTTGACACGGACGATTCGTCCTCGTCGTTCAATGGCAGACGAGAGCGGCGGAGAAGAGATTCTCTACCCTCGTCAGCCCCTTGGCTCTGAGCTTTTACATCCGTTTGACCATGTAAAGCCATCATCGCCTGAGCCTCCTTCTCCCATCGTTCCGCCTCTCCCCACCGAGCAGTCCCTCTTAAGCGACGTGTCTTCCTCGCCCCCAAGCTCTTTCTCTCCGCTCACCCCTCTTCGTAAAGCAAAGAAACGCACGTCTGACGACTTTGAGTTGGATCAATCGGGTTCGTTGGTTGCGAAACGTTCCAGTGTTTCGACCTCCAGGGATCGTGGTCAGCTTGTTTCCAAAGAAGAGAAAACTTCCCTTCGTAAACATCGTAGCACCGCGTCAACAGCGTCAGCTAGCAGTGCTCGTGATAGAGCCCGAGAACGTCGCAGGGATAGTCTGTCCGCGTCAGCAAAGTCTAGTTTGGTAGCCCCATCTACTGAATCAACCCCGATCGCGATCCCTCCACGCGTGGACCGTGCACATGCACGTCAACTTTCTGCCGGAGACTCGTCCTCCGGACCCGATCCTGCTTCAGTAGCTCATCCTCGGCGTGTCCACACCACTGATTTTTCGCACCTGCCTCCTTCCCCTTCCACGACGTCCATCCACCAGTTCCTCAAGCATGCCGGCAGCGGGACAACCCCGCCTCATCGCCCTTCTTCCTCATCGAACAAGGAGCCTTCCCACAGCCATGCTTCACCGAACGTTGCCCACTCCCTCCTCCGTGGGACTCAGGAGGGTTGGTCTAGCATGGATGACGACGCCCACGCGGAAGCCCTCCGCAAGTTGGATGGACTGTCCGGCAAAACCGCTCGCGCGCGTGCGAGTGTGAGTAGTTTAAATCGTCTGAGTCGACCTGGGACGCCGGGAAGCACTACTGGGCGGTCTGGTGTGCACTGGGAGGGGGTCGGGAACGAGGGTGGAAAGGTTAGCCGGGGAGGTAGCACCAAAGAAAAAGAGAGAAAGGAAGAGCCTCGTCATCCTATTTCCGGTTCTTCTGGAGATGTCGTTACCCAAGACGTTCACGAAGCACGAGTGGGGGCAATCACGAGCGGGGATGAGCATCACAGTTCTTCGGGTCCTGAGAAACCCTCGAAAAAGCATTCGTCTATCGGTGCTCGCCTTAGCTTCACTCCTAAACGCGGATCTGCCTCTTCTACTACCTATACAAGCACCCCTACGAGCTCGCGGGATTCGGCATCCTTATCTACTGCTACCAGTGCGACCTCAGTGTCTGCCCCTTCTGGTTCAGGCAGACATTCTACGGGTGTTGGAAAGGGAAGGCGTAACAGCGCGGGTAGTGACATTTCGAGTGTTTACTCTGGCGGCGATGGCGCGCTATACAAAGATCGTACCGGATCACTTGCTGCCAGTGCAGAAGCTTTGGAAGAGGATCGTGTCCCTCCCGTTCCTCCACTACCGAAGGACTTGTCCAATTATCGTTCCCCTCCACAGTCTTCGCACGGCATTACCTTTCCCCCTTCTGGAGCGGATGATAGCGAGGTTGACCGCACGGTCTCCCTTGAAGTCCCCTCAGCTTCGAAGTCTTCAACCCACCCTCACGCCCATCATCTTCACGAGTTGGTGAATCAAGGAAGTCACTCCGCTCCCGAGTCTATACCACCTGTTACCAAGACGCCTTCGAAGAAATGGAGTTTCTCTAATGCGCTAAATATCAAGTTGACGAGCTCGCCTTCTATCTCCTCTATGAAAGACAAGGACTATCATTCACCATCAAATAGCAAGACGGCTAGCTTCCCGTTGAGTCCGCGTTCGATGCAAAGCTTTAGTCAGCAGTTGCGCAAATCCACGTCGAGGGAACTCGCCCTCTCCCCTCCTGTGGTTTCGAATACATCTTGGTCGCCCGTCCAGCCTGATGCGATGGCATCTGCCGCATCCCTCGCCTCCCTTTCCTCTGTCGGCTCTACCCGCGGTCCAAGATCGCCCGCCATCCTTTCCGCCAAGACACCTGATCGCGAGAGGGGATTTCCTAGCCGTCCTGGAACTGGCTCGAGTGGCAGCAATAATACGACTGGATTGTCAGCCCCACAGAACGCGCCCCTCAGCCCAGCTGCATCGATACGAAGACATCAATCTAAACGTCTCACACCTTCGTCCATTCCGTTCTTCCGGCGTTCCTCTTCTCAAAGTATGCAAATTCCACCTACAAATGTCATACCCACATCAAATTCACCCACTGTGCCACCGGCTCCGGCTTCCACACAAAATCGTCAGAGGGCGAGTGGTTCTCCTGCAAAGGATTTGTCTCGCACCGTACCTCCTACTCCGGGTTCGCACAAGAAATCTTCCGTACTCAGTTTGGGGTTGCCATCACTCCTCAAGTCTAATTCTAGAAGGAGTCTACATGGTGATAAGAGCGATACTGGGACAAGCAAAGAGACCAGGGATAGTTTACGGTCGCGGAACGCAGAGAAGGAGAAGGAGAAGAGCAAACAAGATCCAAAGGATCGGAGCGAGAGCAGGATATCCGTCCTCATGGGTCGTAAGCGGGGCAAGGTAAGCGGGAACGTGGTCATCACGGGCAAGATGTACTAATACTATTGGTCAAGACACTGTCATCTACAGATGCGAAAAAGACCAGTACTGCCGTGACTTTACCACCCATGCAGATGACCGCGCTTCCCGCCACGACTGCGCAGCGTGTTGCCAACCTCAAGACTAGCAACAATTCGATCTCTACGCCCACAAGTGCAACTTCTATCACTAGGACAGGATCATCCTCTCGTGTCACTTCTCAGACTGTCAGCTCTATGCAGAAGCAGTCTGATGCTTCTCTTCGTAGCAGGAACCAACTGCCGACCATTGCAGGTTCACCTTCAGTCGGAACCACCGGATACAGTGCGTCAAAGGATCCGAAAGATGGCCCACCCTCGGTTTTACTGAACTCCATGTCTTCTTTACATAAAGAAACGCCCACGAAGATACCACGTATTTCGAGTCGTACATCCGCTGCTGGCTCTCCAGGATTGGGAGTGAGCTCGGCGCAGAGCACTCTTGTTGGTCGGCGCATCAGTCTTAACGTTACTGCCCCTTCCAATGATCCCTCACCAACACCTGGTGAGCCGACCACTAACGAATTCGGCGTGTTGGATGGCACGGAAACTCAAGGTGGAAAGACAACGTCAGCGGAGGCCCATAGCCGACGTCAATCTATGCGTGTTTCTCCGACGGGCAGCTCGAGAGTGCCTCGCCAGCCCTCTGGTCCACCGTCTACAGGTGGGATCCCTCGTAAATCTACTCGTGACTCGGTTTCGTTCAGTGCATTACGCAAAGCCTCCACCGGCTCTGTGGCTTCGACAGCATCTGTGGCAGCTCAGCCGAGTGAATCATCCCACAATCATCACCGTTTCTCGGCCCTTTCACCTTCAAAGGGCCTTAAGCTTCTGAGTCCGAAAATTTCCTTGCCAACTTCGCGCACCTCGAACAGCAACAGCAACACGGCGAGTTCAAGCGCGCATCGTGCTCAGGCTGGAACGCCCTCGTCAAGCCGTCAATCGTTGTCTACACCTTCTCCCGTCCCAAGCACAGTGGATGAAGAAGAGCTACTTGGGGATGAGGAAATGCTCCAGTATATCCGGCGCCAGCAGGCTAAGAGAATGGCTACTGGCGCAACGCAGGAGGAGCTGGATGAACTGCTCAAGTTCCCTGAGCCAATACCCCCGAGTCCCGGAGTTACGCCAGAAGGTACGTCGTCAATGTTTACAGACATAAGCTTGCTGACCGACACTTCGTAGAACTTTTGAAGAGCTCCCAAGCACAATTCTTGTCAGCCTATGAGCGCGAAGAGTGTCTCAATCATCCTCAGGTGTACTGCGTCGGTGCAGGCAGCCAGAAGAAACAGGCTCACCCCCACTTCTCTGCCAACAACTTTGGTTACGACGACGAGCGTGGCGACTACCTCGTCGTCAACGGTGATCATCTTGCTTACCGCTATGAGATCGTGGATACGCTCGGCAAGGGTTCGTTTGGTCAGGTCTTGAATTGCAGGGACCATCAGACTGGTGAGTCTGTTGCGATCAAGATCATCCGCAACAAGAAGAGGTTCCACCATCAAGCATTGGTCGAGATCAAGATTTTGGATAACCTTCGCAAATGGGTATGTAACATTGACCTCGAACTCTCACTCCTGCTTGAACAACATTCCTCAGGACCATGAAGAGAAGCACCATGTCATCAAGATGACCGAGCACTTCTACTTCCGGAATCATCTCTGTATCGCGATGGAGCTGCTTAGCATCAATTTATACGAATTGATCAAGGCCAATGGCTTCGTCGGCTTCACTACCACGTTGATTCGGAGATTCACAAGTCAGATGATCATGTCCTTGTGCTTGATGCGCCACCACAGGATTGTCCACTGCGATTTGAAACCTGAGGCGCGTTTTGAGATCTCTCACCTATGACTCTCATCTGACACGACATATAGAACGTTCTCTTGAAGCATCCAGCTAAAAGTGCCATTAAAGTCATTGACTTTGGCAGTAGCTGCTTTGAGCACGAAAAGAGTACGTAGTTCTTGATCGATCACTTTCTCTCTGACCTTTCCCATAGTCTACACGTATATTCAAAGTCGCTTCTACCGTTCTCCTGAGGTCATCCTTGGCATGAACTATCACATGGCCATCGACATGTGGAGCTTGGGCTGCATCCTTGCTGAGCTGTACACTGGCTTCCCCATCTTCCCCGGTGAAAACGAACAAGAGCAATTGTCGTGTATCATGGAGGTTCTTGGGCCCCCAGACAAGGACTTTGTCAACCGCAGCTCCCGCAAGCGACTCTTCTTTGGTATGTTGTACAGTTAGTAACCTGGTCCTCCACTCACGCGTGCCTAGATAACAATGGCGCTCCACGGCCAGTGGTGAACTCCAAGGGCCGCAGAAGGAGACCTGGGACCAAGTCTCTTGCACAAGTCCTCCGGTGCCAAGATGAGGATTTCGTGGATTTCATATCCCGCTGTTTGGTTTGGGATCCTGAGCGACGGATGAAACCCCAGGCAGCTTTGCAACACGCTTTCCTCAAGGCTGGTCGTCGTACCAAAGTCACCAGTCCTTTGCCTTCCACAGCGAGAGCTCTGCTGTCATCGTCGGGTCTCACGAGCTCCCGGGTTTCCAAAGTCACCGAGACACCGAAGAAATCACAGATCAGTGCGCCGACTCCCTTGACTGCTCGAACCACTCGCACCCTTGCGAACGGGGTTACTTCCACTCCCTCCCACTCGACCTCGATGGGACCGAGTTCCCGTACATATCGGACATCTCAATCACACGGCCTTTCATCTCAATACTCCAGCCGCACGCTCGGGCTAGCAGTAAGTCGTCCATCATCATCGGAACAGCCTTTCGGACAAGAGCTTATGGGATGGCTCCAGACGGCAGCTACTAAATAAGTGATCGGTGTGATCCGAATTATATAATTCGTTTTTCTCATTTCTGTAGTCACCGTCTCAGGAACTTTACTACTAGTTGCTAGAGTCCTTAAAACAATGAGCTGGCCTTCCCTTTTTCTCAGGAATACCCTGGTCCGCTGTACTTTACCCGCTTGTTTTCTGCATGTTATTCGTCGGGAATCCGCACATTATCATAATGCTCGCATCGCTCAATTGACTGATTGTTTTGAGGGTCATGTCGGAATGCCACACACCTTCGACTAAGTGCTTTACATTTTAAAAAGTCCAGTTCCATCCACCCACATATGGACGGTGAGGCCATTAAGTAGAGGGCATCCATACAGATAGTTGTCCATAGTAAGAGTGACATACTGGTAGCATAATGATTATGAAGGAACAAAAAACGACTAGGAACGAGAAGCATCAGAGGGGTTTGAGGAAGAGCTGAATATCGACATTGTCGTCCGCAAATTGATGTGGCTCTTCCGTGATTGTTCACACTGCCACAACAATCCATGAGGGCATCGACATTGAAAAGGCTGCTACCCGCATACCGGGGACATCATTGAAAGTTTCCAGTTTGGGGGTGTCGCTTTCGTTTGTCATAAGATACCAGACTAGGGGGACACATCGAAGGGCGTTTGACGGGACGTCCGATTGTGACTGCGTTTCGTTATCAGTTTTCTGAACCATTCCCAAATAGTTCGACGATCCCCCTCAGATGACGCGGTCGACAGAAGTTGGCTTTGGGTCAGGCATCTCGACAGATGGGATCATCGGTGGATGAGCCCGGTGGTGCACTAGACTCGAGAGAATTGTCACGCGATGCTGGCGGAGGAGGCTCCAAACGTATTGTTAACATGAGGTAAAAAAGACCTTGTAGCTACATACCTCATCGTAGTTGAATAATGAGGCGGATGTCCCCGGGGGAACTTGATCTGTTACCACCATCAGTGACGTGTCTTCGAGCAGCAGCCATGCTAATTCTTGCCTCGAGCAGAGCATCTACCTGGACATAAAATCGGGATCAGTTCACTCTTCCAGCGACAAGATAAATCCCTACTGACTTACCTTGGAAGTGTTTTGTTTGTCTTGGTGCTCTACGTGTTGACGGTCAGGCTGATTTTGAGGTCTTTCCGAGTCGGGTGATACCTTGGTTCCATATGTCAACATCTCGAAAACCCGCATCACCAACGGAGACGTGAGTACTCACATATTGGGTCTGAAGCCCACAAGAGGGAAGTTCGGAGCGCTGTCGACCACTGAAAGCGATAACCACTCACATCCTGGGTTCAAGAAGGACATGGGTTTATAGAAACAAAGATCGATGGGCGAATGCGAATGTTATCTGGCGCCCCAACATGGTGCTTACTGTGGGGAGATGTCCCAGACCAGCTTCCCATCCCTTGCCATTGTTCAACAACATCCAATCGTAGATGCCATCATCTAGGTCTCCGATATTCTTGAGCCTTGGCGAACAGCCCGCGAAGGAAGTCGTAGTCGGGAGTCTCCTCGAATCCCAGCTTCCGCACATAGTTCTGTAAATGGCAAACTCCTCTGCAAATAATAAGGAATGTGTCGAGAAGGTTGCCGTCGCCATGCCTCGCGGACAGCGCTGATATGGCGGTACACCGAAGGACGAACGTACCGGGAAAGCCCCCACACAACTCCGAAATTGGGGTAGTCATCTTCTTCTCTCCGATCATCTCATACGTTTGATTGCTGGTCTCAGCCTTGAGTCCTTGCCAAGGAAGATCGCCTTGCAGGAAGTACACGAACCACAGCTTGCACCGCAGACGCGAGGGAATGGGTGAAATATACGCACATGTACCGTTGAGTTTTCAATAGGACCGAAATTCGTCCCGTAATTTGGGGGCATCGGACTTTCGTGGTTCCTTTGAGAAAGGACGGAGATCAAAAAGTTGTCTCCTTGGGGAAACGGCAACTCACGAATTTGATAGCAACGGGCCGATTATTGAGAAGGTTGGTGTCTATGAAGACGAAAAATGTTGAGTTCAAAGACGAACGATCATGAGACAAGAGTAAGATAGAGCCCTCATCGACAGGACATCAATGATGCTAAATTTACGGCCATCCAGTATAGCTTAGGAGCCTGGAGGACTGTTGCATCTCCGTGACCACGGGACAGACAATGTGCAGTCATCTCCGCGTTTGATAATTCAAGCGCCCGATACTCTTAGTAGTGCTCCCAGGAAACGATATGTTAGTTTGAATAGGCCTATCTTCGAATACGACGCCAAATGAGCCCTCTCCGATTTTCTTGCCAACGGTGCCATTCCCGAGGACGAGGCTATAACATGAGTGGCCATCATTTAGGATGAAGGGAAAACGTTTTGGAGGACAGCAGTCCGACATTGTCCGAGGATGGTTGAAGGAGAGGATGCGGGATGACTGGTGCTGAGTGAAGACAGCACCTACTCCGTGAAGGTCGAACACTAACAATGAGATTCTGAGGCTCACGGGGTGGACGTGGGTACAAGTGACGAGTGCGTACATCACCGGTGGACTACCAGCATGTAAATTTCCTCGATTAACAATACTTATTATGTGCAAGGTCACCAAAGGTGACATTTAGATGAATGCTGGACGGAAAAAAAAAAAAAGAATGCAGTGTATTCTCGATCTGGGAAGCTTCAGCTAGATAAGAACTATTGACAAATATTCAATTACTATTTCACTGTTTTTGCCCGCTTCCGGACAACCCAACCATGCCACAATTGTTCTCAGATTGTAGTTTGAAAAAATCAGGACTCCAACTCCTGACGATTCCCGGAGGGCCATGGAATAGAAGATAAACAAGTAACATGATCTAAAATCATGATTTAGTTAAGACCCTGTGCCAAAAAGAGTAGACATATGTATCCACACCATTTTCTCTGTGATCCGATGATCTTCAAATATCTGACTATAAGTACCATCACGAACAGATGTTGGATTAATATTCATCTTCTTCACCTGGTTGTTCAGTATAGGTATAGATCCCACTGTGGCAACAAGAACTCTACCTCTTGACACAAACCCATGAGCTCATATGCTTCATTTTCACCAGAAATATGTTGCTGAGCAACTCGTTCAATTTCTTTAGGGCTGATAAGGAGCTGTTGTAGCGCCCCCGCAAAGTCAGCCTGGCGTCGTTCCATCATATCAAACAAACGTTTCTGCATGCACAATATTGCAACGGGACTTGCAACCTACGAACGTGTGAGGTCGTGGTCAAGCCAAGTCAAGGTGGATGTGACTGACATGCAGCCGCTCCATAGTATGATTAACATCGGCATAACACTTGTCCAGATCACGCGCAATCTGCGCACTCTTGACTGCGAGCGGGACAACGTTAGAGAAGAATGCAAGTGGGTGGTTGTGATCCCTTACAGAATCCCTTGACTTTTCCGCAATCCGCCCATTACGACGGTGGACGCTCAATAAGACACTATCACGGATCTAATAAACTGAGATGGGAAATCAGACAACAAAAGTACTCACGCCTCTGCTTCATCGAATGCAGCAGTCACTGACAAGTCGGTGCCGACTAACAGCGGGGAATGTTCATTTATGAAGTTAATTAGCGTCGTGCACCGCTGATCCAACTGTGTAAATTTTTGCTGTCCGAGATAACAGGGATGGGAGTAATAAATAATGATGGCAATGTAGTCTTAGCAAAAGACGATCATCCCAGAGGTCACTCACCTTTTGCACCGCGACTTGTCCACAAATTCCGCTGATCATTTGTAACACCATCACGCTTCCCGTAGCAAAGGGGACACCGGATAACGTCGCTGCTAACTGAGCAACACCCAACGTGGGTCCAATGATATTGGTCGCCATAAGTCCGGGAATTTTTTTGAAAACTTCGAATGCGGTAGGGGGATCGAGTCAAAGAAGTTCAGGGACAGCCCTCCGAGTCATTGTCTAATATATACCCAGGTTTGCCCGTGGAAAAGCAGATCTTGCGTATTGAACGAAACTATCCAAGGAAAGTTTGGATGCCATATGGACCTACAATATTCGGGTGTGTTGGTGGCTTGCAGTATTTACGCCGTAACGCAACCATCACGCGTCACATGGGAGTCCGCAGTTCGCTCATTGTCACGGTAGTGTGTGGTGTTCGCTGTTCAAGTAGATTACAGCGCAATGTCATAGTCCACAATGATGGCCCAGATAAGTCTTCGTCTCCCGCAGCCGCTTCCCGCAGTGACTCGGTTCGGGTTAGCCGAGTCCTAGGACTCGCCTTGGGCGAGTTTACCGCAGCGGCGACCCTGAATCTCCTTTTTGCTAACTGTCCTCTAATCACAGCTCTCAAATGCCCGGTGGTAGTAGAGTCGTCAAGCGATAACGTTACAAACTGCGCTGCAGATGAGGCTGACATCGTGTCTACCAGAACCCCCCGTTGAACTGCACTGCCAATGAGACCATGTCGATATCTACATTCCCACTGCCAAGTCATCGTGTTAACAATTCCGACGCTCGTTCCAAGTACAGTGACAATTCCCTGGCTGGCAAACGCTCTTCTGGTTTCCACTTCCAACACATATTCAACGTCTCAGCCCATCCGACATCCAAGGAACTACCTCGGGCTCCTCTGGCCGCGGCGACAACACCACCTGAACGAGGTCCTATACGACAGAGATATCCCTTCTCCGAAGGAGCCTTCATCGCGAGGAGCTCGAGCACGGTCATGCCGAACGCAAACACATCCGAGGCCATCGTTGGCGTTGTGTCCTCGCCTCATTGAGCTCCTGGGCGTGCTAACGGACGGCGGACGTGCTAGTGAGGATGATCGTGGCCGATTTACCGACGACGTCGGTGAGGACCTGGGTGAGTCCGAAATCGGAGAGCGTGACGATTCCCTGGGGGGATGAAAGTGGTGGGGTGAGCGGGAAAGGGGGGAGAAAGGACGATGATGGGATCTTACCTGTTCGGAAACCAACATGTTGGTCTGTGTAGCGTTTGACAATCAGCATGGACGACACTCGAGAGGTGAGCGCTGACTTACGCATTTCACTAAGAGGCATCGGGGTCAGTAAACGGGAGAGGGGGATTACCGGCACGATCTGTTGGCTGTGCAGATACTCGAGGCCTTTGGGCTTTGACTGCTTGACTGAGCTGAGGATGCGGTGGTCAACGTTCAACACCAACGCACTGCCGCTCCTTTGCATGTTATTCGTCGGGATTTCGCACATCATCACGATGCCCGCATCACTTGATTGATTATTCTGAGGGTCGTGTCGCAGCTTAGCGCCTTACATTAGAAAAGTGCAAATCAACCCAGTCCCCATATTTAGGTTACCAGTGAGGAGATCAAGTGGAGGACATCCATACAGACAGTTGTCGATAGCAATCTGAGTGACATACTGGTAGCATATCAATAGAAGTAATCATGAAGGTACTTACAATAAACGAAAACGACTAGTAACATCGAAGAAATTTAAAGAAAAACTGGATATCGACATTGTCGTCCGCAAATTGATGTGGCTCTTTTAATGCGTTCCACCGATATTGATATTGTCCGCACGGCCACAACATATCCACGAGGGTATCGACATTGAAAAGAAAAGTGAGACATTAACGTTGTACGACGATAGTCCTCCAACTTCTCGCTGCAAGAATTACTGTGAGCCCCGGTGCTAAGCGCGCGAAATAGACCCTCACCTCTACGTTGTTTTGCGCACCGGAAGCCTCAGCTTTCGTTTTATCCGGGACGTTGGCGGAACCAGCTTCTGAGCGCGGGGCGGTCTTGGGCGGTTGGCACGACACAGGGGGTTTTGGGGTTACCTTCTTCTGTGAAGGACAATAAGTAACGATGTTCATAAACGGATAAGACACATGAACGAGCCTGTGGTCTAACAGTGGACTTTCCAACCGTCCGCTAAGCCGAGTGGTCAGATATCCGTGCCATGCATCAACGGAAAAGGGCACACTCACTGCTAATCGCTTACCGGGGGACATCGTTGAAGGTTTCTCGTCTTGGGGTGTCGCTTGCGTTTGTGATGGGATACCAGACTGGGAGCACGCATCGGAGGGAGTTTGACGGGGCGTCCGATTGCGACTGCGCTTCGTTATCACTTTTCCGAACCACTTGGTTCGACGATTCCCCTCATATGACGCGGGGTCGTCAAAGGTTGGCTTTGGGCTGAGCATCTCGACAGACGGGATCATTGGTGGCCCTGGAGAGGAATGAGGTTCAGCGGTGAATGAGTCCGGTGGTGGCGCATCAGACTTGAGAGAATTTTCACGCGATGCTGGCGAGGGAGGCTCCAACGTATTGTTAACATGAAGTAAAAAAGACCTTATCGCTACATACCTCATCGTAGTTGAATAATGCGGCGGATGTGCTCGGAGGCAATTCGATCTGTTATCACCATCAGTGAAGCGCCTTCGGGCAGCAACCATGCTAATTCTTGCCTCAAGCAGAGCATCGTCGTCATCTTCGCCGCCAGTCTCTAGCTCCGGAGGATTGGAATGTGTTCCATCGGGCTGTTGGTCAACTACCTGTACATAAATCGGGATCGGCTCACTCTTCCAGCGGCAATATGATTCCTGCTGGCTTACCTGGGGAGTGTTTTGTTTGTCTTCTTGGTGCTCTCCGTGTTGACGGTCAGGCTGATCTTGAGGTCTTTCCGAGTCGGGTGGTACCTTGGTTCAATATGTCAACATCCAGAAAACCCGTATCACCAAACGGATACGTGGGTACTCACATTTTGGGTCTAAACCCCACAAGAGGGATGTTCAGAGTGCTGTCGACCACTGAAAGCGATAACCACTCACATCCTGGGTTCAAGAAGGATATGGGTTTATAGAAATATAGATCGATGGGCGAATGCGAATGCGAATGTTATCTATCGCCCCAACATCGGGAATGTGGTGCTTACTGTGGGGAGACCAGCTTCCCATCCCTTGCCATTATTCAACAACATCCAATCGTAGATACCATCGTCTAGCTCTCCGTTATTCTTGAGAACCTTGGTGAACAGCTCGCGAAGGAAGTCGTAGTCGGGAGTCTCCTCGAATCCCAGCTTCCGCGCATAGTTCATGTAAATGGCAAACTCCTCTGCAAATAATAAGAATGGACACAATGTGTCGGGAAGGTTGCTATCGCCATGCCCTCGTGGACAGCGCTGACATGGCGGTGCACCGAAGGACGAACGTACCGGGAAAACCCCTACACAACTCCGAAATTGTGGTAGTCATCTTCTTCTCTCCGATCATCTTATACGTTTGATTGCTGGTCTCAGCCCTGAGTCCTTCCCAAGGAAGGCTACCTCGCAGGAAGTACATGAATACATGACCCAAAGACTCTAGGTCATCTCTCCGAGATTGTTCACGGCCAAGATGTGCGTTGATCGACATGTATCGGGGTGTGCTGCCCAGGCTTTTGCGTTCACGGTAAGGAATGTGAACTTTAGTCTTTGGATCTCGGTAGTGCTTCGCCATGCCGAAATCTAGATAGCCCGAAAGTCAGATCAGCAAGCTCAAGAGAACCACAACGTGCAATGGTATCTGCCAGGGCATCACGGCGACGAGATCAAAATAAATGTGAACTCGCGGGGAACATGTAGGGTGGAGGATGACGAATCTTAGCAGGTGCGAGAAAGGAAAACGTACGTACCAATGATATGAATAACTTTGGCAGTCTTCGTGCCGGGGACGCCAAAGAGAAAGTCATCGGGCTTGATACTTCGATGAACCAGGGACTTGTCATGGACTGACTGAATGCGGGTGATCTGAAGTTGGATTAGTCCATCGACAAACATGTGTGCAAAAATTCGGGATAATTCGAGAGAAAGATAGGACGTTTACGTCTCCATGCCATGATATGTACACTTGAAGTATGTGCGCGCATGCATGAAAATACAATACGATGTCGAGACCACTCACCATCTGCTTTGCTGCCATACATACTGTCTTGATGGTGAACTTGCGTGCACACATGTCGAAGAGGTCCTCAAGATTAGGACCAAGCAGATCGATTACGAGGACACTGTGGAGTCCTTCCTGCCCGAAATGGTGGACTTGAGGAACGCCCACTGGAAACCACAGCTTGAACCGCAGACGCGAGGAAATGGGTGAAATATACACACATGTACCGTTGAGTGCTCTATAGGATCGAAATTCATCCCGTAATTGGGGGACATCGGACTTTCGTGGCTCCTTTGAGAATGAGAAAGGACGGAGATCAAAGAGTTGTCTCCTCGGGGAAACGGCAACTCACGAATTTGATAGCAACGGGCTGATTAGTGAGAAGCTCGGTGCCTATGAAGACGGGATGTTGAGTTCAAGACGAGCCATCATGAGACAAGAGTAAGATAGAGCCCCCATCGATAGGTCATTAATGATGCTAAATTTACGGCCATTTAGTATAGCTTAGGAGCCTGGAGGACTACAGCATCTCCATGACCACGGGACAATAGGTAGTCATCTCCGTGTTTGATAATTGAAGCACCCGATACTCTAAGCGGCTCCCAGGAAACGACATGTTAGTTGAATCAGCCTATGTACCTTCGAATACGACGCCAAACGAGCCCTCTCCGATTTTCTTGCCAACACGGAAATGATTGCCCACGATGCCATTCGAAATGGTGGACTGAGAGTGATGCCCCGAGGATGAGGCTATAACATGGGGGGTTGTCCGAGTCATTTAGGGATGAAGAGAAAACGTTTTGAAGAACGGCAATCCGAAGATGGCTGAAGCCTGAGGAGAGGATGCGAGATGGAGTGTGGTGCTGAGTGAAGATAGCGCCTACTCCGTGAAGCTCGAACGACTAACAGTAAGATTCTGAGACTCACGGGGTGGACGTAGGTACAAGTGACGAGTACTATGTACGGTGGCCTTGAGGCTTACCTTATCGCAGCGGCAACAAGGCGCCAGTCCCCGACTCTGAACTTGAATCCGGCCACTGCATGCCAGTGAATCATATTGCAGCTTTCAAAATGACTCTGATAACTGGTTTCCAGGCTTCAGGAATCTTGTGTAATTGTACATACTACATTAGAGTGTTCTCATAGTCCTTCCATAGTAGCACTCGCGCCCCCCACGCTTCGGCGCGTTGCGCCTGCGCTTGGTGGCGGGAGGGCTCCATGATTGTCCGGAGCAAGTCCGGAGCCACATGTAGCTACTCTAGGCTTTACTCAAAGAGTCTCAAACTAATGTGAAGCACCATTAAATTGACCTAAAAATTGACCTCGTAATAAGTGGAAGAATGAAATTCGCATCCACATCCTGAGGGCACAATGCACGGGTGGTTCAAAAACTCTCGCGAGTTCACAAGGATGATTTGGGACTTTGCTCGATGTACCATTTATTGTTTGCTGGACCTGTATTGGACCTGTGATATCTCTCTCGTTTCGCTCGCTTGGTGACGCTGCCTCTATTCGAATGAGTCACTGTTACTACTGAAAACTCCCAACACGGATGGATAAGTCGAATAATCGAATCAATCGATCGATGAATGGTGTGCGAACGGGTCGAACGGGTGATCGGGAGTGCACAGCATGTAAATTTCTTCGATTAGATACTGTACACAATTACACAAACACTCTGAGACTATGCCGATCTCTACATTTCCAGGTCATCGTGTTAACAATTCCGACGCCCGCCCCAAGCACGGCGACAATTCCTTGGCTGGCAAACGCTCTCCCGGATTCCGCTTCCAACACGCATTCAACGTCTCCCACAGCCCATCCGACATCCAAGGTACTGCCTCGGGCTCTACTGGCCGCGGCGGCAACACCCCCTGCATGAGGTCCTGTACGACGGAGATATCCCTTCTCCAGTGCGAATAAGGAGGTTTCATCGTGAGGAGTTCGAGCACGGTCATGCCGAACGCAAACACGTCCGAGGCCATCGTTGGCGACGCTCCCTCGTTGAGCTCCGGGGCGTGCCAACGGATGACGGACGTAGTGAGGACGATAATGGCCGATTTACCGACGACGTCGGTGAGGGCCTGGGTGAGTCCGAAATCGGAGAGCGTGACGATTCCCTGGGGGGAATGAAAGAGGTGGCGTGAGCGGGGAAGGGATGAGAAAGGACGGTAATGCGATCTCACCTCTTCGGAAACCAACATGTTGGTCTATGCAACGTTTTGACGATCAGCATGGACGACGCCCAAGAGGAGGTTGAGCGCTGACTTACGCATTTCACTAAGGGGCGTCAGTAAACGGGAGATGTTGGATGGAGCTTGCAGACTCACGATTACCGTGCACGATTTGTTGGCTGTGCAAATACTCGAGACCTCTGGCCGCTTGACTGAGCTGAGGACGCCGTCAACACCAACGCATTGTCGCTCGAGGACATCCGAGGGAACCTACCAGCCTCAAAGGATTGACGTCTGGGTTTTCATAGCGGTAGCTATTGATCATCGTTGGGCTGTCATCAAATCAATGTCATGTAAACACTTACTTCAAGACATTGTCCAATTGCCACGGAGAGACCTATAGACAAGCATGATCAGCAGTGGGTCGCAGAATCCAGTCAACTGAGAACTTACGATGTGGATGGGTCCCATATTGGTCACGATGCCCAGTATCGTGAGCACGTTCTCGTGCTTGAGTTTCGACCAAACAGAGATTTCATGCTCGAAACGCTGCAGTGAATGGGGTTAATTGAATGGATTGAACAGAACATGTCATCGGGTAGAACACTGACCATTTGCAACCTCTTTGCCTTGGGGTCATGCTCGTCCACAACCCGCAGGGTTTTCAAAGCCACCTAGAGACATTTGATAAGATCTTGTGCCAACACGAGTAGATGATGTACATATACACACCTTTTTCTCTCCCAGCCAACGCCCTTCATATATCTGACTATAAACACCGCTACGAACAGATGTTGGATTCGTCTTTTTCACCAGGTTGTTCAGGATAGGTATAGTGGGTGGAATGTTAGTAAGTCGATGAAGGTCGAGCAGCGCTTGCTCGAGCTGGTTCTGTACAATCGTGATGGGAGATGGGGGGCGGGAGCAGGTAGGAGATTCGTCGATCTGCCGACCATCACTAAGGAGTGAGGTAGACGGACCGGGAGCCTCATCACGAAACTGTACAAGACGCTGTTGGAGCAGAATTCGGTCGAAGCCCATATCCCGCTGTGGCGAAAGAACGCTACCTCTTGACCCAAACGCATGAGCTTATATGCTTCATTTCCACCAGAAATATGAACAGCCCGTTCAATTTCTCTGGGGCTGATAAAAAGCTGTTGTAATTTCTCCGCCGTGTTAGCCTGGTGTCGTTTCATCATATCAATCGAACGTTGCTGCATGTGCAACATTGCATGAGTTCATGGCCAAGCTAAGTCAAGGTGAGCCTGACTGACATGCAGCCGCTCCATAGCATGATTGACATCGACATGACACCTGTCTAGGTCACGCGCGATCTGCGCACTTTTGACTGTGAGCCGGACACGCGTCAGAGAAGAATGCAAGTGGGTGGTTGCGATCCCTTACAGAATCCCTTGACTTTTCCGCAATCCGCCCATCTGTGTACACGACGGTGGACGCTCAATAAGACACTAACACGGATCCAATGAATTGAGATGGGAAATTAGACAACTAAAGCACTCACGCCTCTGCTTCATCGAATGCAACAGACAGTTCGCTGCCGGCCAACAGTGAAGATTGTTCGTTGATGAAGTTGAGTAGCGACGTGCACCGCTGAACCAACTGTGCAGATTTTTCCTGTCCGAGATGACAGGGATGGGAGTAACAAGGAAGGATGACAATAGTCTTAGCAGAGGTTGACAACGTCCCAGAGGTGGTTCACCTTGTGCACCGCGACTTGTGAACAAGTTGCGTTGATCATCTGTAACACCATCACGCCTGCGGCAGCAAAGGGGACGCCGGATAGCGTCGCTGCTAACTGGGCGGTACCCAACGTTGGCCCAATGGCATTGGTCGCCATAAGTAAGTACGGGGAAAATGACAA
>JBBPQL010000012.1:0-133642 GCA_038092515.1 Boletus subparvulus
GCTGGCTGGGAAAGGTGGGGGGGCTGAGGGTAATGGTGGTAGAAAGAGGTCAGCATGGAGGGATCTGGTTCAGAAGAAGGACCGGAAGGGTAGGGAGTGGCGGGTGGGGGACCTTGGTAAGGGTTGCTGGAGAATTCTTGGATTGGGGAAGCTGGATTTGGAGGGTCACACCCTCATTCCCGAGTGGCCAAATGACATTGACTTGAAGCTCTAGTAGCTGGATTTCTTGTTACAAGTTAGCCAGGATGCAAAGCAGGACAACTCACCTGGGGGCATGGAAACATGTGAAGTTTCCTCAATGAAACTGGATTTTTATGCGAATTGGAGGGAAATTGTGCCCTGGGTGGTGAGACCCACAAGTGTCTGCTGAGTGGCCTTGATGGCTCATCTTCTCGATGATCACCCATGATCTGTGACAATCAGTTGTGAGTCAGTCTATTACACCTCTAGTGACATCAAAGAGAAGGGGTACTTACTGCAGGGCCTCTGGGGCAAGGCATCTATCTTGGAATGAGGTCCCCCCATGACCAGCCACAGGCTTTGGTAAAACGAAGGTACTGTATACCGACCGAAATGGTCGCTGTTGTCCACATTATTTATCCTTGCCTATCATCCTCACAACTTTCTAGGCTACGTTGTTGCTCAAGTACAAGCAATATTTCAGCCCATCACCAGCCCCCCTTCTCCACCTCTTCTCTACATCAAATTCTTCAATTTTTGATTCATTCACTTTGAAGTAGTGAACAATGTTTGTGTGGTCGTACCTGTCCCCAACCTGGAGATATTTCTTGCGCATCGTTGGCTCCACAGTGATGGCCAACCTTTGGGCAATGTTGTTCCCCTGGATGATGTCTGCCAGGTTGTCCAGCTGGTTCCCAAGTTCGGCTCCAGGGTGCCACACAATATGTCCTGCGACAACAGTTTAGAGATCAGTGGAGAGTTTTACATCAACTCATTCGTGGCTTTAGTAAAACACTTAGCCGACAGGACTGATCCTCGGCAAAAAAAGATGTTAACAAGCATCTGCCGTTGGGTACCAGTGAGACCGAAATAAAACAATGTTGGGTGATGCAATCATATTAGAAATAGATTATACCCATATCATTTATGTTTCCCGCAACTGGAAAATAATAGCTGTTATAAATCCATTATCAATTATAACAATCAAATCCATTTCATTGAGCACATTGACTACTACCATAGTAAACTACAACAATATCTAAGGAACCAGCCATCACTGATAGCTAAGTATGGTGTGAAAGGTTTCCTTATCTGTGAACAAGTTGATGTAAAACTCTCCACCAATCTCTAAACTGTTGTTGCAGGACATATTGTGTGGTACCCTGGAGCCGAACTTGGGAACCAGCTGGACAGCCTGGCAGACATCATCCAGGGGAACAACATTGCCCAAAGGTTGGCCATCACTGTGGAGCCGACGACGCACGAGAAACATCTCCAGGTTGGGGACAGGTATAACCATACAAACATTGTTCACTATTTCAAAGTGAATGAATGAAAAATTGAAGAATTCGATGTAGAGAAGAGGTGGAGAAGGGGGGCTGGTGATGGGCTGAAATATTGCTCGTACTTGAGTGACAACATAGCCTAGAAAGTTGTGAGGATGATAGGCAAGGATAAATAATGTGGACATATGCTTGCTATTCAGATCAGCAGTAATTCAGTTGCCACTCTCATGAGAAAGGAGGACTGTATTTGCATGGCCGAATGGTAAGGAAGGACCCAGGGGTAATGCTTGAACAGTCTGAGGTGGTGTAAACATTTTGGGATTTTGCACTGAATGGGATTGAATGCAGAACCTGTTCCATGCATGAAGGAGCGAGAAAGGGAGGGAACAGTTAGACACAGCCAAACGGCAACCATTTCGGTTGGTATATGAGCGGCCAGAGATGAAGTCGCCCAATGCAGGACACAGGTCTCTGATTGCAAGTGTCCCACAAGTATCATTAATGGAAAGTGAGGGATAGTGAGGGCGAAGAATGATGAGGAGTGCACGATTATTGTCAGCAGAAATACAGGCGTGCAGATTTGTGAAAAATGACTTGCCCAACCCAGGGAAAGCCAGGAAGTGCTTGTAACTAGGGTATCAGACCTCTGCAGCAGATCTGAGTAGTGGAGTTGTACCAGACCTTCCTCGTGTGCAATCTCGTCAATCAGGGGGAACTGAACTGTTTTGAGACTGGTGAAAAAGTGAAAGAATCGCTGCTTTTCCTATCGATCAAGAAAGCAACAGCACTGCTTGTGGAAACGGCAGCATTTGGAGAGGTGGTAGGGTGTTTTGGCATGCATGATATGACACCTCTCTATGATGTCACTAGTCCATTGGTAGGAGGCACCCATTGCCCAAGTACTTGATGTGATGTGATGGGCTAGCTCCAACTTTGGGATTTGGACGTGACTGAGATACCCGTTTTTCCCTTGTCGACCTCCGGCTGCAAGGATGCTTGCTTTGTAATGGTGGAACTCTCACAAGGAATTGCTAAGTGTGTGTAAGGTTTCCTCGTAGTGGAATGCATGCTGAGCAAGGAAGATGAACTCTGTAATGGAACAGAGAGCATGTAGAATGTGTGCATGGACGGCACCAGTGACAACAGCGAGCAGCAGCCTCTCGATTTTCCGATGTTCCTTCCCACCAATCTGCTTGAGAGTGGTAATACCATTTGGCCAATTCCATGTCCCAGTCCATGGTTGGAGGACAGAAAAATGCCAATCAAGCTCTGCTGCACCCATTATGTTAACCATCCAATTTACGCAGTGATCAAAGTATAACTTATGCCATTGATGGAGAGCATCTGGCGTGAGGAACAATGAAGGACAAGCATTGCCCCAATTGCCCCAGAATGGCTGCACAACGCTGTTAAGACAGAGGGAAAGGCAGACTTTATGAAAAGTGGCAATATCACATGGGTCACATGCTTGGCATGCTTCTTGGATAGTACTGAGTGTCCATTGCTGGAGACAAGAAGGAGAGGGTTCTGGGTTGCCAAACTCTTCAGCAGTGGCAGTGGAGATAGGAGAATTCTTTGATGACACACAAGCGATCAAGAGTTGTTCAGGATAATCGGCAATCCAAGCGACAAGTGGGGTATGGATGACTTGAAGATTGCCACTCGGACCAGTCATGACTTCACCATCACAGTCCGCTATCTTCAAGTCTTGCATGATGATGGAGATCACAAAGTGATATATGTGTGCACATAGAACTGAATGGATGGCCAGAGGAACATCAAGGAACTTTGGGATAGGAAGGTAAGCGGCTAATGCAAATGCATGGGAGGTAGCCTTCATTCTGACCCCAGTAGGAATGTTGGTGAGCAACAGTAACAATGGGAGCATCTCTTTGTTGCCAGTGCCCCTTGTCAATGGTGTTTTGTCAGAAGCTCCGATCACACCAATGAAGAAGTGGCCTTCAGGTAATGCACTCTAATTAAAATGTCAGCTTATTGGACCAAGAATTTAAACAGAGTCGTACCTGTATCTCCCAAGCATGACTGGCACTCATGAATTTGCCATAAACCAGTTCTTGACCATTAGAAGTTTCCTCAAGCTCACAGTAAGGGTCGAAGTCCATGCATGAGGCAAATAACAGATTGCTGAAAAGATGTTTGACGACCTTGAGTCCATCCTGCCAGTAAAGTATTAGGGGCTCCTTCATTCAGTATTGGCCCACCTTGATCTCTTGGTAATGCCAGCACGGCATATCTGGCAGAGCTTCAATCTGTGCACATAGATCCTTCACAAAATGAAATGAGAGTGGATTTTCTTTTGTCTGCTGGCTCATCAATGACTGTTCCACCAATACATGAATATATGTACATGTTGCAGATGCAAGTATGCATTGACCTCCTTTTGAGAAAGGGATGTACCTGAAAGCCAGTCAGCAAGTTCCCACTCACTCTTTGATGCAAACAGATAAAGACATTCTCTGAGTCACGGATGTGTGTGAATTCATCTTGATCCATGTGCTGAAGGAGGTTCATACCTCTGGGGTGGGTTTGACTCTTGTTTGGGTGTAGTAATGCATCTGGCCTGGCTTGGCCTGAAAGCCCTGGCTTTGGCCTGGCCTGAGAGGGCTTTGGCTTATGTATATCCCAGGCCAGGCCCTAATCTCTGGCCTTGGCTTGGCTTTGGCCTGGCCTGGGCCTGTGATAGTAACATATAGAAAAATGCAGATTTTCATAATCAAGTGCATGTGTATACTATGCATCTACATCAGAGCCTTCTGAGAACTCCAAAATCCAACTCAAATCCTCTGCTTCTGTGGATTCAATTGCAATACCTTCCTTCTCCTCTTCACATGCAAGTTCCAAAGCTGAAGAAGGAGCAGGCTCATGAAACATAAGGCCACAGTTATATAGCATGCGAAGGACCTGAATAGCCTCCACAACATCACCTTTCAAGTGATTGCAGCGCTTGGTAATGGTTAGTGCAGCTGTAGAGAATGCACGCTCCAAGCAAGAGAAGTCCACACAGGATACTGCTGGGCATTAAGCTGGAAATACATCAGTATCATGGGCCTACATAGAAAAAGGTACTTACCCCCCACCACTGAACAATAGACAAGCCATCAGCAATGGAAGTAGCAGAGTGAAGGTAGAGATTAAACTCTTTCAACCATGGTGATTGTGAGTCCACATCATGGTCTTCCTCCTCAGCTACCTCATCTTCATCACTGGATAACTCACGAAGGAGTTGTGAAAGTTTGCCTTTTCTCTTTTCTGGTAATAATGGACTACCATCACCATACATCAGGATGTATTGCTCTCTGAACTATCTGCAAGTCAGCTAGTAACACAAACATATTATCCTGAGAACTCACCAATTGCTCTGCATTCCTGAGTACTTGAGCATGCAACTCTTTGCCCCAATATCTCTTGAAATATCCATCCTTCTGAGAAGGATCAAGCACTCGAAACAATGGGTAAAGCAAAATTAACAATATCATGAAATAAACTTACACATGATCAAAGTATATGCATTAGATTCAGCATAGGCCATGATTTTGTTGGTGGCTGCAATTAGTTCATCTTGAAAGGGCCCATACCTTGTAGCCTCTGTACACTTGCTCCAAGCCTTGTGAAGAGCCTCCAGAGCTGGGAGAGCATGCTGCAAAGTTGGCCCTTTGTCTGAAGAGAAGCTCTGTTGTGCATTATCTGCATGCTGTACAAAACATCAAAATTAGTACAATAAAACTAAGTGAACTCACAGCAAGAAGGCTGGTAAATAGCTTGACCCATTTCCACTCTTCCTCACTTAGCTTCAAATTATCAATCTTCTTCCTCTTGGCAATACTATCTGCCTGAAGCCCCAACTCATACACAAAAGTATCCACAAACTAGAAATAAATGAGTTTGTCACCACTCAAAAGTGCCAGAACTTACTCTCTTCTTCTTCTCAGCCCTGTCAATCATCACATAAGTGGATGACCAGCAAACAGGCATATCCACTAATAGCTGGGAAACCTCAGAGGGTATGCAGGGTGAAGATGGACAACTTTGATATCCCTAAACAATTGCTTTCTCTGGGCTGAAGAGCAAGCCTAATAAAATCATGTTAATTATCAGTAATGTAAAAAGAGCCTAAGGATTACTACCTTGACTGTAATGGCTCGTACCAAGCCAATCTCATCACGATGACCATTTTCAAAGGAGATACCAAGATCTGCCTGCTCAGGATCATAGAATGGAGCCTTGCTATAAGTAGAGATGAGAGCTCTTGTGGCAAGATTAATGACATGGGCCAGACACCTAAGATGGGTAATCAAAATATTAAATCATATCTGATGTGGTGTTTCTTCTCGATCCAAGTCTTACCTATGTGATTCTTAATCTGCTGAGCAAATTCAACCAGCATGGTATCCATATTGGTGGCATTGTCACAGGTGACATGTCCAATCTATGAGCTACAAGTTAGTAGAGTCCCAAATAACTTTGTCAACTCACCTTGTGGGCAATACCCAGCTGATCACATATTTTGAACAATGCCTGACCAAGCCTTGGCCCATTGTGAGCATTGTTCATTTGGGTAAAGCCAAGAACAGCACACTTGAGCTCCCATGAGCCAGGCTTGGCCTCCTCAATCCAGTGGCCAGTGACTACAAAGTATGCATCAACATTACTAGCCTGCCAGGCATCACAGGTCAGGCTGATGTCACCAGTGACAATCTTGCTCTAGCACAACATGTATCAGTTCCAATTTATGACTAGCCTAAATGACCTACATTAAAACGCTCTTTCAAATGGATCATCTGTACCTTGAACAGGTCGATGATCTCATGATGTGTTACATTCTGATTAGGGAGAATGACCCCCTTTGTAGCATGAGATGCCACATCAATCATCTTTTTGAAACTAGGATGGTCAACAGCCTATAGTGGCTACCATTATATGAGTAGGGTAGAACCTAAGAATAAATATTATGATTCATACCTGGCTCATACTTATAAGCCGTTCAACTGCCACCTCACAAAAGAGCTTGTCAGAGTATGGGACAACTCGCTCCATAGGAGCAACCTCCCTGACATGGTCATCGAGGGTCCCTTGTTTTGCAGTCGTAATGGCTGTGAGCTTTCACTCTTGGACATCTTCGGGAAACATGGACACGAAACCATTGTCCTTGCACCACTTCAGGTATGCGGCCTGAAGATGTTATTGTCAGACCTACCATTACTCCAATGGGAGATAGTACTTAGTTTGTGTTTGTAGGCACGATGACGATGGCATGTTGTCGCCTTGCTCACGATCTCACAGGGCTGACCTTTCTTGCGACAACATATGAGGTGGGTATGGAAATAGATAAAATGAATGGTCTGAGATATGTACATACTGGCATGGCTCACAGTCATAGACATTCTATTGCTTGCCATTGCTCGACTTCACAGACCAGGATGGCCCAAAAAAGGCACTGACATCCTGTGTCTTGTCTTCATGCTGTGGCTTTTGTTCATCAACAGTTTGGACATGGACATCATCAAAAAAGCCATCACCATCTATGTCATCTTGGGGACAGACACAATGGACACAATGGGGGAGAGCTGGTACTGTGGCCAGTGTAAGGTTAGTCATGGGATACCACCATACAGTCAGCATTGTTCATGCACCTGATTCCGTCTCATTGTTCCTCTCATGTTCAGTGTCAGGAGTGCTCCTCGATGAGGAAACTCGCTGCTGGACTTGTCCATGAGTCACTGGTGAATCAAATTCTTCATCCAGGACTTCATAAACTGCACATGATTTCGAGTACTAGTTAGTAAATGTAGACAAAGCTATAAACCAGGTTAGTGAAAGGCAAGACTCACCTGACACCACATGAGAACTCGTCTGTGATGCCCCAACATTGGCTGAATACATTGGCTGAATATTTTGTTGTGTTGGCACAGAGGGAGATGACTTACATGCTGTCCGAGTTGGTGCCAGCACAATAGGCCCGTTGCCACACGAGACAGGTGTTTTGCTGAATAAACAATAGATTGATCATGAATACATGAGCCGAAGACAAAAAATGTGAGATAGACAACTTATCTTGGCTTTGTTTGTCCTTGAGCATCGACTCGTCATCTGCATGTTCTGGTTCTAAGCTATCTGAGTCAGCAGCATTCCCAGTGGTCATTGCTGGTACAATAGATGTGTTTGGCACATGACACAGCCGTTTTGCTGTACAAACAATAGGATCATCGTGAACTACAGAATGGAGAGGGAAAAAAGTGAGATAGACAACTTACCTTGGCTCAGTTTGTCCTTGGGCATTGACTCATCATCCACATGCCCCAGTTCTAAGCTATCCGAGTTGGCAGCATTCCCAGTTGTCAGTGCCAGCATGATAGGCACATTTGGCACACAACACAGCCATTTTGCTGTACAAACAATGGAATCGCCATGAAATGCATAATGGAAAGGGAAAAAAAAGCGAAATAGCCAACTCACCTTGGCTCAGTTTGTCCTTGGGCATCAACTCATCATCCACATGCCCTGGTCCTAAGCCACCCGAGTCAGCAGTGTTCCCAGTTGTCAGTGCCAGTGTGATAGGCACACCTGGCACACAACGCAGCCGTTTCACTGTATGAACAATAGAATCATTGTGAAATGCAGAATGGAAAGGAAAAAAAGCAAGATAGCCAACTTACCTTGGCTCGGTTTGTCCTTGGTCGTCCCCTTGTCATCCGCATGTTCTGATTGTAAGCCGTCGGAGTTGGAGTTGGCCACATTCCGTTTACCAGCATTTTGTGTCATTGTGTTGGTGCTGGCAGTCAGACCGGTTTTCTGATGGATCCGCAGCTTGGATGTTGCATGGTTGTTGGGGTCAGTAAGGCGGGAGGATAATTTGGTGGTGCGACGTGGTCGAAGAGTCTGATTGGACACCAGCGCCTTGTCATCACTGGAAAGAAGCAGCATGTGGGAATGAGTTGAGTTTGTGTGGGTGTCTCGATTCTCAGTGCGTAGTTGCCAAATGGGGGCTTGCCGCTTACAGCAACTACATACAGTCGACTCCCTCCTAACACATACCCCACATACCCCATACTCTCTAGTAACCCATAGTTTTTTTCATTTCCCAAGTCGATTTGCAGTAAATTCGTGTATATACCCCATACCCCATAATCCATGGCTGTTTTCAAGAGTGATAACCTATACCTGGGGTCAGGTAATGCCGAAATTAAATTTTGAACCATCCCAAGATGGCAATAATGACCCGAAACACCAAGTTATTCCCTCCAGTGTCACTATGAAACAAGTCAACATTCTCAAAAAGGGTCTGAAGAACCTTCAAGATCAGATTTCCGACCGGAAGTGGCAACTCAAGGCCAACCTAAAGGCGAACCGGCCAATTTCAGAAGCTGATGAAGAATGGTTGGACAATGCCGGGAACCTGGTAGACCACGAACTTGTAGTTCAAGAATTAGAGATGGCATCAGACTATGAAGCAGCCTATGAGGCATTGGATCTGCAGCATAAATCCATTGTGCAGAAGCTGCAGAAGCTTGCCATGAGTGGAGAAAAGAGTGTTGTGCCCTCAAAGAAGCGCAAATGTATGGATTTCAAAGTCTGATTTCAAATGTACTGAATTTGACATAGGTCCAAGTCCAAGTGAACAGCTAGCAAACACAGTTGCTAACAAGAAACCTTTGATATCTTTGCAGACACCTCAAATGAAGGAAAATGCCACTCTCAAGCAATGAATTCAAGTTCTCAACTGGCCCATCACCAGAACAGCAAAAACCAAACCAAGACAGCACAGTATTTTAATGGAATTTATCCCACCCTCCATTTTAAACAGCCATGGATCTCTGCATGGCTCAAGCACGAGCCGACATGGCGAGCAGAGTTTGAGAGTAGTGTGGGCATCAGTCGTTCAGTGAAACGAGTCTGCCAGATACAACATCCTATGGTCTCCAAGATGCTTGAGTTGTGGGTCTCAAAAGCATTGGCCAAAAAGGTTCTTCTCACAGGGGAGGTTATCTGTCAAAAATGGACAAAATTTGCAGACCTTGCCAGTGTGCCAGAGGATGAGCGACTGCGCCTGAGCGAGGGGTGGCTGACTCAGTTCAAAACCCAAACAGGTTTGAAAGAGATCAAGCAGCATGGTGAGGCAGCATCAGCATCCTCTGATATTGTCAACAAATAATGACTACGCATTCAGGAGATGCTAAAAGAACGTGGCTATGAGCTATGGGATATCTTCAATGGCGACGAGACTTCATTTTTCTTTGTGTACATTCTTCTTTCGAACATTTTCAAGCAGTGGCAGGTCTGAAATTTTGATTAGCATGCCACCTGATCATGGGCTTTCTGACAAACAGCAGTCAGGCATGAAGGGCAAGAAACTTAGATTAACTGTTCTATTTGTCACGAATGCAGATGGCATGAAAAAACTCCCTCTGTTGATCATTGGGAGAGCGCATAAGCCCCGTGCATTCCAGGGCAAGACTGGCGAACAGCTTGGCTTTAACTACCGAAACAATGCCAAGGCATGGATGACCACCTCACTCTACCAGGAGTGGTTGCTGAACTGGGACAAGGAGCTTCAGAGAGAGGGGAGAAAGATTTTGCTCTTGCAAGACAATTTTTCAGGACACGTTGCTTCGGACACCCTTACCAACATCCACGTTGAGAACTTCGAACCGAATCTGACCGCCCACATGCAACCCAATGACCAGGGCATTATCCAGTGCTTCAAAGCACACTACTGCACCGAGTTCATTCGCCATGCCATCGACCACTATGATGCTGGCATCACCCCGTCTCGCATCTATGACATTGACCAGCTCGAAGCAATGCAGCTGGCTGTCCAATCGTGGGACAACATTGATACAACAACAATCTGAAATTGCTGGTGCAAGGCTGGTATTTTACCAAACATAGCTTTGCCACCCATTCAGCCATCACTCCCGATCTCGTCTCTTGTCCACACTGATACTGACTTGGCAGTTCCCAACGATCCCATCATGCAAGCTGAGAACAATGTCCAAGGTGCCTTGGATGATTTACAGTCAATCGGAGCCCTGCAAAGGTCAAATCGGATGACAATCGACGAGCTCCTCAACCCAGCTGCTGAGTCACACAAGATCTCTTATGCGACAGATGAAGACATCTACAAAGCGGTCATAGATGCAACAAAGGCACAAGAAAACGGATCAGGTGACAATGTGGACAATGATGCACGAGACTCAGACAATGAACTAGCCATTACTCATCGCGAAGCACTCCAGGCAGTTCTGACGCTGCGGAAATTCATGAAGACCTTCAATGATCCCTTTTTCAGGACAGCTGAGGTGATTCTCGGGTCTTTGGGATGATGGGCAAGGGCTGTTGAGATGCAGAACATGAAGGAAACTTGATTGACAGACTATTTTACTCGTACATAGTAGACTCGTCCTTGGAAAATTATAGATGTTTGGGCACATATTGTCTCAGCAATAGCCGATCTCTCGAACACCCCATACTCTCTTATAATCCATACCTTTCAGCCTTTCCCGACAGGTATGCATTAAGAGGGAGTCAACTGTAGTTTATCCACGGAAATTGCCGAGAAGCCCCAGCTCAGGCCCAATGATGTCTCAGGCCGGGCCAGAGGCCCTCACAGGCCCTATCTGTGGCTCGGGCTTGGCTTGGCCTATATAGGGCCCAGGGCCAGGGCTTCATGGCCTGAGGCCAGGCCTGATGCATCACTAGCCAAGACAGTAACTTCATAGCCAATTATAGCCAAGTTAACATCCTACACGTCGGATGGCCAAATATATGGAGTGCACAAGAGCCGGAAATTATATCCCACATTATGCATCACACAGCCGCCCGATATGTGTGGTATATACATTCGATAAATTGACATGGGTATGGGCTGGGTAACAGGCACTCTGCTTATGCGAGCGGGAAAAATTGCTCGGAAAAAAAAAGACAGAGCATGAATCAAACCCACCACTCAGATTTGCCAGTCATGTGGAGCATGCATCAGCGCACAACCACTGGACTACGAGTCCATTTTCTCACTAGCCAACTTGGTAATATATGTATAGTATTTCTGTACTTAGCCACAAAAAAACCTCTCAGGTTGCTCAACACAGCCACCGTGTGATTGCAGACTTGCAGCTGTTGCCCACTGGCATTCGACGAACGGGCTTGCAACATTTCCAGCCCAGCGGACCTGAAAGATTTTACTTTCGAGCAGAATGGAGCACCGTAAGTAACCATTCTGAGTCGTATCACGGTCACGAACAAGGTCCTGCAGTATTGAAAATCTCGTCACTCCCACTCATCTGCTAGAAATTTGTACGCCAAGTCCCCCTTTGTGGTGCTCCCTTTGTGTTATTCTTATCAGCTTACAGAGTTCAATGCAAGACTAGGACGACCGTTGCCTTCAAGTCAATGTCAACGATCGGAAAATGGAGTGCACAGGTGGCACCAAGTCCCAGCTCTTAGGCCATCAAATGGTATAAAGGGCGACGAGCATAACGCATGGTCAGTCCATTCTAAATTTACTTGTTTGCTCGACTTTAAACTAACATCCCTACAGTGCCATGTCAAGCATGCCAGTGCCAGCGCCAACCGGTCACCAATCTCCCACACCAGCATTCTCTGATGGTGTCAACATGGTGCTTCGGTATATATATGTTACTAAAAGAAAATATAAGTAGATGTCATCAGTGTAGAGTAACCCGGGAGAGGTTTCTGTTGTGAATAGACAGCAATACTATACATATATTACCAAGTTGGCTGGCGGCAATGTGGACTTGTAGTCCAGTGGTTGCGTGTCGACGGGTAGTTCACGTGACTGGCAACTCCGATCAGTTGGGTTCGATTCATGCTTTGTCCTTTTTTTTTCCGAGCAATTTTTCCCGCTCGCGTAAGCCGAGTGCCTATTAACCAGCCCATACCCATGTCAATTTATCGAACGTATATACCACACATATCAGGCGGCTGTGTGACGCATAACGTGGGATATAATTTCCGGCTCTTGTGCACTCCATATATTTGGCCACCCGACGTGTACCTAGCAAGCATCCCGAACAGGCCCTAAGCTAGCAGGCCTGTACTTGGCCTCCACAGTGGCACAAACTGTATTGCTCGTCTAGCATCGGAATTTGACAGCCTAACCTGCAGAAACTCGGTCGCCCTCAGTGATTACCGGTCAATAACACAACCCTCGTGCCCTGTTTCCAAGAAACACTGATGAACAAAAGAATTTCGCCTGCAAGGCTTAAAGTGTTTTGAGATGGTAAAATACCGAATGCAAAAAAAAGTGTAGTTATAAGGTGAGCGTAGTGTACATGGATGTCGTTGAATCTCTGTCTCTTCACCGCGCAGAATGAGGGTGGGTGGAGGGCTTGAAACAGAACATAGAATCCGAAGCTGCCTCCAAAGCATCCATCCCAGCGAGGTTTACATGAGCCTTGCCTTCCTCTTCACTGCTCCTGCTTTTGATTCTGTGCCGCTGGCTTGCCAAATGTGAACGTGTTTGACGAGCTTGAGCCCCCGGTCCCAACAAACCCAAATGCGCTGGGTGTAGCATTTGCAGGCTTGCTAAATATTGATTGGCTCGAATCACCACTTGTCGCGAAGGCGGAAGGTTGACCAAAGATCGAGCCAGTCGCACCCGATGGAGCTCCGAAAGTGAAGGAAGCTACAGGCGTCTGCATGATCGTAGGGGTGGATGTATTGGTGGCTGCATCGTCCTTCCCAAACGTGAATGGCGAGGCAGAGGAAAATGGACCAAATGTGGTGCCTCCAGGGGCAATAGTAGGTTTGGAAGTATCCGTGATGTCGGAGGATTTTGAACTGTTAGAGGCAGGAGCAAAAATGGATGTTGGCTTTGGGCTTTCTATAGTAGAGCCAGACGTAGATTTGTTTTCTGCAACACCACCAAATGCAAACGTTGACTTTGATCCTTCAACAGCGCCACCGAACCCCGAAGCTCCTAGCGAAGCGGGCTTGGGCGTCTCTCCGGAGCCACCAAGCATGAACGTTGGTTTCGAACCTTCGACCGAGCTGCCAAAGATAGAGGGAGGCTTCGAGCTTTCTATGCCACCACCAAATATAGATGTAGGCTTGGAACTATCGGCTGAGCCACCGAATGTAAATGTTGGTTTGCCTTCCGTAGAGCTGCCACCAAACATAGGCACTGGATTGGAGCCTCCTGCGGCGCTTCCGAACAAAGATTCGGGCTTGGATTCCTCAGCGGCCTTAGAACCAGCGTTGGTTCCACCAAACGAGAAGACTGGTGCGTTACCGGGGGCAGAGGCCCCAATAATTGTAGAGGAAATTGTGTTGTCGAACGATGGGGTACTTGCGGGTGCAAAGGTGGGTTTAGGTGGCGTAGATCTCGAAGAGTAGCTGTCCACGGTGGCCTGTTTCCCAAAAAGATTCGTCGTTGAAGCCGAAGGTAAACTAAATGTTGAGCTTCCAAATGCAGATGTTGTTCCAAACGACGAAGACTTGGCAGACTCATTCGAACCAGCTGCAGCGCCAAAGACCGACACCGGCACAGCTGACTTCTTCGATTCATCTGCAGCTGGAACCGCGGGAGCACTATCCGTCGCACCTGGAGGTGCCTGACCGAATTTAAAAGTTGGCTTGGGCTGGGACGCGGTGCCTGGCGCCAGATTGGGACCTGGCGCGGATGTCGATGTCGTAGACGGTTGCCCAAACGAAAACTTTGGTACCGAAGGTGCGGATGATGTCGGGAGTGTAGCGCCGGATAAGGATGAAGATGCACCCGAAAATGAGAAGAGGGGGGCTGTCGGCTTCGAACTTTCGGACGTGGTGGCGGAGGTCGAGACGGGGGGGCGAACTGGGGTCTCTGCCTTGGTAGCCGCAGGGGTGGAACCAAAGGTCACGGGTGAAGGTGAAGAGGTAGCATTAAAAAATGGTGGTTGGGATTTGGTTGTAGGGAGTGCAACAGCAGCGGATGATGAGGTGGAGGAAGAGATGTCTGGCTTTGCGAAAGAAAACGGGGCTAGCTTTGAGGTATCATCGGTGGAGGGAGGTTGAGGTTGGGTCGTTGCACCTAGCGTGGAAGCAGAAGGAGCAGATGAGGCTGGGGTGCTTGCACCAGTCCCCTTCCCGAAGATATTTGGTATCATGGATGACGGAGCGGTTGTGGAGGTGGATGATGGTTCTTGCGGTGGTCGAACGAACGAAAATGGAGAAAGAGAGCCTGTAGAAGACGTTGTAATGGCGGCAGTCTGTGTGTTAGGGAGGTATGTGGATGGTGTGGCAGTGGGAGTAGAGATGGAAGGCAGCGAGAAACCAGGAGTAGTAGTGGAGGCAGCGGCAGTAGTACCCTTGGTAGAATCAATGGTATTGGGAGGGGTCGCAATAGAGAAAGTTGCAATGGGTAACTTGCTCTGCGGTGTACCATCATCCGACTTCCCTTCTACAGCTACAGCCGGCGCAGGAGTAAGTGTGATTGTAGGAACAGACAACGGTTTAGTGCCAACTTCAGAGGCAGTTACGCTCGTTGATGTTTCAGCTGGTTTCTGGGGAGGTGCCTGAGTCTTCTTTTGCTCCTCGATTTTCGCCCGTATTCTGGCCATTGCCTCTGCCTCTCGATCCTGCTTCTCCCATTTCGAGAAGCCACGGAAACCAGGACGTGTTGGGCTGTCAGCAACGCCTGGAAGTATAGGTGAAACATTGGTACTTGAGGAAGCCACACGACGACCTAAGATAGGCTGCGACTGCCACTGCTCAAAGGGGTTGATACGAGTCGAGGCGCCAACGGGTATCAATCCACGGAAAGGACGACGAGCGGGACTGCATTTGACCGAGTCCCACAAGAGATTTTTGCCGTTCTTCGTGGGAGAATCGAGAATATCTGGAGTCTTGGATCCACTCGACTCCCTTGATGCTTCTTGCCAAGCCAGCTCCTGTCTACCCTCTGCTTGTTTGTACTGTTCTTCTGTCATCCAGGACTCCACGTAGATCTCTAGCGCAACTGAGCGATCTGGGTATTGAGAATCCTGGGGCTGAATAGCGGGCGTGTGAGAGGGGGAAGGAACCTCGACCTGGACAAACTTACCATATGGTGCTTGTTCCTGGCCTTCTTAACCAAAGTGAGGCGCAACCGCTCGCCCTTGCCGCCGACTTTGTACTGAACACCATCAGCCTCCCAGTCGTCACCAACTCTGCGGCCACCGCAGAGGGGGTCCTTGGATACACGTGAATCCTCCACCAATATCTCGCTGACCTCGTCAGACGCAGCTTTCTTGCCCCTTTTCTTTTTAGAGCTACGCTGGGCACGTCTTCGAGAAGTCTCAGAGTCGCCTCCCTCGCCTTCACTATCAGGCGATTCACCTTCGCGATCGCGTTTCTGCCCTCGTGCGGGTATTTCTATCCTCCTCCGTAAAATCGTTCGACGCTTGCGGTGATGCGATGCCCTTCCATTCCGAATGTCCTCTTCGTCATCGCCTCCAAAAGTTGACCCTGCCTCCGCCCGATCACGTTTCTTGCCACGCGCCACAGCCTTGAGTTCTGTTACTTCGTCAATACCTTCCATTGCTTCATCAACGGGCTCGCGGTCTTCATCACCGAGTTCATCGACGCGCTTGAATCTCTCTTGATTATTCGTGTGTGTATAATTACCCTCGGGTTGTTGGTCCAGAGATTCATTGGACGCTCGTCGGGACAGCCTGTCAGAGTACTGAGCGTACCAGTCTGCTTGTTCGTCTCCATCTATGAGTTCGTCGCCATCGATGCGAGACTTTTTTATGGTCTCATGTTCGACGTCGCTTTCATCCTCAAAAGAGCGTTTTCTTGACTCTTCGTTATCATCGTGATTTATGAAAGGCTCTTTTCTGCTCGCACGACGGACTGGAGGCCTTCCGATAGGCAGTGAGTCTGGGATGGCCACTCGACGACGTGAACTGGAATTGTAACGATCGACAAAATCGAGGGGATGAACCTCTGGGCGCTTGTTATCGTACACAGCCGCGTGTTTTCCGGGGAGTTGATAATCATGAAGTTGTACAGCTACACGCGGTGCAAGCGCGATACGTGAAGATCCGTGATGAAACAATGAGATAAACCACGTTCATGCTAAGACGTCTTGATTGACTCACTGCTTTCGGGAACCCGTCTCCTCAGGCCACGCGCGTCTTTTTGTGCATTGGTTCGCTGATCAATAGCCGGTGAATTATGGTCCGACACATAATTAGTCGTCTCCTTTCGGTCTTGGGCCTCGCGTTCAAGGTGCGCACGCTTTGCTGCGGCATATGCTACAGCAAAAGGACGGCAGTCTGAGTCGGGGATTCCGTGCTTTCTACGCATCGCTCTGGAAATAATGTCAAAGAGATGTAAATGCACCGGGATGGGAGACATACTTTCTGTACCTCAACTCGCGATGTTTCTTGAGATGTTCGAGTCCGCGCGCACACGCGATCCATACCAACAAACCGAGTCCCAAAAGTGTCACCGACTTGAGAACGAAGTGATACCGAGAGAATGTAGCGAATACGCCAGATTCCGGTCTTTGCAAGATGGGTCCGCCAAGGATATCGGCCTGCTCGTCGCGCAAAGCCATCTTTGGTGAAAAGTCAGTTGCAGTCGAGAGAAAGGCCTGCTTATGGCAGACTTGGTCGGCTCGGCTGGCGGCGGGAAGTGAAATATTCAATCGGAGCTCTCTATGTATACCGTTGAACTCGGCTGCTCGTTTTCACCCATTGTCAACACCTTCGTAGCACGACAGTGACGGTATCATCTTGCTGTGGATGCGAGGACGCGTTTGTGAAGTTCCGACCGCCACTCGCCTTTGCCAAGGGACACAGCTCACAATGCTTTCGTTTCTTACTGGTGAAGTGGCAGATTGAAATTGCATGGTCCACGCTTGAATGTTTATCTGCGCAATAGGCAGTCTTGTATGTGGGCATCCGAGTACTAAACCAAGCAGACATTGCTACCCACTGGAGGCTCTGACGGTAGTGTATCTACTGCACTGCCTTGTTTCAAAAATTTGTGAACCAGTGGCGTTACGCCGATTTGTGTGGGAACTTTAAATTGTGAACTTCGCACCGTTTTTATACGACCATACCACTCGCCGAAGTGCTTGCATTCCCATTTCTCCCATTTCGTCCTCCTCACCTACCTTTACCTCATCAACACCGTCAGACATGTCCAAGGTCGTCTCGCAATCTGAGCTCCAGGCCAACAACACCAAGGAAAATCTCTGGGTCGCCATCCACGGCAAAGGTGCGTAGACGTGTCCGTTCCTACTGGCTGAAATTTGATGCCTTGACCAAAAATAGTGTATAATGTAACGGGGTTCGTCGATGAGGTATCCCTCTTGCATGGGCGGCGTGTAGTCGTGGTACTCACAAGTCTGACGCTAGCACCCCGGTGGTGACGAGGTAATTATTAGTGAGGGAGGTGCGTATTCCAAGCTTTTTTGTTCACACATGTACTTCAACACATACATTACAGGCAAAAATGCAACAGAGGCTTTCGAGGATGTCGGTCACTCTGACGAAGCCCGTGCGCTCCTGCCTGACCTCTTAGTAGGCGAGCTTGAAGAGAGCAGCGTAAGTATTGGGTGGTACCACAACAAGTTTCGGGGCTAAACTCGGAGATATCCTCAGGCTCCATCCAAACCGAAGAAAGCCTCGTCAAATCCAGCTGTGCACAATGCTGTCGAAAAGGGCTCAAAGTGAGTTGTTACGTTCTCATTAATTTCACAGCCGTTCAACCGACACTTTTCTAGCCTGATGTACTTCGTCCCTCTTACTCTGCTGGGTGCTTACTTTGCCTGGCGTTGCTACGCCTGAGGTGGGCGTCACTATCCTCGAACGCAGGTATTGACCTGGCATCGTCTATTCCTTACGTTAGCCATCCGTACCTGTGCTCTTTACGGTGCTATATATACATATTCTTAGATTCAGGTGTGTTACACGCCCGATCATGTCGGTCGTAACCCCGTGAGATGTCTATGGGCAACTTTGTTGATCATAGATGCAATACATGTGGAAACGAACAAATGGTGATGCATATATCACGGATGCAACAGCATCCAATTGTCCAACGTAACCACCACCTCACACGCTTGAAGTCTGCTACACATTTTTTTCGAGTCGTTCATCCTCGAGCTGAGAGTGTGTCAGGCACCGGTGTAATATTGGTTGACCAACGAACCGCATATTGCCAAGAATGATCTCCATGCTACGCGGATCTCAAAGTAAGTGACGGACCTGATTCAACCACCAGTGCATGTCTCACCTTTCTCGTCTCCATCGCTTGGGCGCGTTGAGCGTGAGTGAGTGCGGCCGCAGCGATCACGACACCAATTGTGAGTCCTTGGGCCCACAGGCGAACTTGCACGACCTAGCCCCGAACGAGGAAGCGATTAATGACACATTTTATCTCGCACATGATTCTCTACCTTCTGCGGCATAGTTAACAAACTACAGTCCCATAGGAAGACCACGTCAATTCATCAGCTGGCCAATTCAGAGAACGAAAAGACGTACGGATCACGCATGATCACGCTTCCGGCAACTGCCATCGTTGTCGCCCAGCTCCCCATGATAACACTCAATTGGTGTTTCGCTGCCCACTCGGCCACCTTGTCTTTTCGGCTCAAAGTTGCCCATCTCTCACGTTCTTCGTGTTCGCGTCTTTCGAGATGACTTTTGCCGAGCTCGGTCCTAGGGGCACAAGGTACCTCCCTATGACCACTGGAAGGCAATTTGGACTTACCAATGCCGGCGGTCAAACTCCAGATTTCTCTTCTCGGCCTGAATAGTGACAAGGGGTGCAACGATGATGACACCACCGAGCAGCTTGATGGGGAAGGGAACAGAGCGATAGTAGCTCGATCGCCTGTTTAGGAGGTAAAAGCTAGAGAAGGCGATTCCGATCCCTATGAGCCCGCCTTCGAGTGCTCCGCGAATGGTCACTGCACGGTGCAGCCTTAGTTCGTCCTCGGATAGGCTAACCTACGAAGTGTTGTGAGGGTGGGTTACAGTCGATGAGCATGTACTGCTCACTTTCATGACTAATTGAAGGATAGGACATTCATTGCATTCTCAGCCACACCTGGGCAGACACTCTTGCATGACGCAATGTTACCCGACTTTCCGAACTACATAGTAGCTATCTCGAATCGTATTGATTAGACAAAATGGACATGTACATACATGTTAAATTGTGTACCGAGTGAAACTGCATCGACAGAACTTCGGTCCTATGATATAGCACTCCACGACAAACACTCTGAACATGATGCAAAGTGGGGGGACGATGAATAAAACATACATGAACACTGACGAATCCAACCCAGCACTCTGCTCAGAAATGATCGACTGTGAACGTCCATTTCCCTTCCTTGACATCAAAGCTCTCGAAACGAGTCTCCTTCATCGACTTAAGCCTCTTTAGATGTTTGACCGCCGCAGGTGCCTGCTCATCCTTGATAGGCTCTCTCGTCGCCTTATCTGTAGCCCAGCATTGCATCAGTATGATCCTGGCTTTGACATTCAAACCTGTCCCAGGCGCCGGTTTGTCTGCCTCTTCGCCGTCGGGATACACGCTACACTCCTTGTCGTCGAATCGCACGAGTTCGCCAAGAAGTGCACCAAGTTTAGGAAGGCCAGTGAGGTCGACGGGTTCGAGGAATTGAATCTCTCCGTATCCAACACGACCCACAACCAGATCCTTGAAAGATGACAGCTCTTCGTAGCCGTACGTTTTCAGCTTGGCCAGGTCAGGTTTCACCCAATAATCGCCACGTTGGAGAGGTGGAGAAGTAGCTTCGGTACCATTCGCAGCCTTGCTCGGCGACGAGGGTTGCCCGAGAGTGAGTGAACTGTGTGCTGTGAATCGACCTGGTATGTTGCGGGGCGGCGGCTGAGTAGGCTGCGCTGGCATCTCTGTAGATTGAGTGGCAACCTCCTTCTCTCTTGCTACATCCTTTTCTCTCGCAGCTTGACTGAGCGCAGGGCTAAAGGTCACCTTAACTGAGCTTCCGCGCAAGCCTGGTGACCCAGCTCTGCTGAACAAGTCCGCGGCTTCAACTTTCTTGTCCAGAACCAACTTCTTCACACTTTGTCTTCCTCCACTACCCAATGCGGGACTCGCACTACGTCCCAAGATGCCTTCTGGAGCTTCTGCATGACTCGAGTAAAGAGGGCCTGCTTTTCCGTTGCTGAGAGACAGATTCTGTCCAGGAACACCGAGCACAGAAGATGATGCCGGCGTCCCGAAGCCTCGAAGTTTCGAACTAGCTGGGGTATAGTTGATTGGGAGGCGCGACACAGGCGAGCGGGCAGGGGCATCTACGAAGAACCCTGGTTTCTTCTTTTGTTGTTGATCGATAGGAACCGCACGAGGGCCGGGTGGAAGCATCGAGAAGATAGGCAGGTTGCTGGATATAGGTTCCGCTATGGAGGCGGTGAGCGTGCCTGGTCCGCCTGGTGCTGCCGTTGACGAGCCTAGAGTACTACCACCGAATAATGAGTTACCCAGGCCGCCCGTGGAAGGTGTGGTACTGATTGCGGGGGCAACGGGTTTTTGGTGGCCAAATAACGAGCCTCCGAAGGCACTGGTACCTGTGCCTGTGGTCGGCTGGGCCATCATTTGTTGACCTGATGGTTGCCCAAACAAGGTAGGCTGGGCGCCAGCCCCAGTGATTGTGCTTGGCTGCCCAAAGGTGCCACCACCAAAGAGGCCCGTCCCAGTTGTGGAAGGTTTCGGCGCACCAAAGAGGTTTGTTTGTCCCGGCTGCTGCGTTTGGGTCGTCTGCGTACCACCGAACAAACCACCACCTGTCGCGCCACCAAATAACCCACCAGACGATTGTGTGGTGGTGCCACCAAACACTGTCGAAACACCGTTAACTAGAATACAAGTAAGGTTGTGTAACACTCACAACCACCCGTTTGTTGTGCGGGCTGTTGCTGCTGTTGTGGTTGGCCAAAAAGACTGGTACCTGTACCTGGAGTTGTTCCGAAAAGACCTGTTGTAGGTTGCGTTGACTGAGCCTGTTGCTGACCACCGAATAGGCCAGTACCGAAACCGGTGGTTGTTCCAGCAGGCTGATTAGGCTGACCAAATATAGAAGGTTTTGCAGCTGTAGCTGCACCTGAAAGCTAAAAATCAGTGTACGGTCTCTTGATTCAGATGAACCGGTCTTACCGAAGGCGGTTGAGGTCTGTTGTTGTTGAGGGTGGCCGAAGATGCTCGTAGTAGTGGCAGGCTGAGCTGTGGGTTGGCCGAAAGCGCCAGCAGTGCCCGTACTGCCGAACGTACTTCCGCCGGCTGGGAGCAAGTCAGACGGAAGGTAAGACAACTGTGACAGGGACCTACTTGGTTGACCGAAGGTGCTTCCAAATCCTGTACCAGGCTTTGGTTGCCCGAATGTGCCTGTACCACCGAAGATACTAGTACCGGTGCCTGCAGCTGGTTGTTGTTGTTGTTGCTGCTGCTGTTGTTGAGGTTGTTGAGGTTGAGGTTGACCAAAGGCACCAAATGCAGAGGGTTGTTGCTGTTGAGGCTGCGTGAACGCAGAGCCTCCGCCAAAGATGTTCGTGCCAGCACTAGTGCCCGTGGTGGGCTGTTGTTGCACAAAGGCTCCAAATGGGCCTGTAGCAGGCTGGGTAGTGGTCCCAAATGCGCCAGTAGTACCACCCCCGAATATCGAACCGGCCGTAGGTTGTTGAGTGGTGGTTGGCGCCCCGAAAAGACTAGTTGTTTGTGCGGCAGGAGCTCCAAATGACGTTTGGCCGAATGCACCGGCTGTCTTACGACTTTGTTGATAGTCTTGCAAGCGTAATTCCTAATTCACTACACTCAACAACTGTAGGCCGAATGGGAGTAAAATGCCAAATTGCGTTGACTTACCTCTAAAGATGTACCCCTATAGGCTGGCGTAGCTGTAATGGTTTGGTATTGGAGGATGGTACTTGGGTTTGAAGGATCCTTTTCGTTGAAGACAGAATAAGCTGGTGTAGACGTGCCTGCCGTCACTGGTGGCGGATTGACATCTGTACTTGCTATTGGAAGACATAAGGCGGGATAAGGTCTCATAAGTATGATACGGCGTACTTCCAGGAGTGGCACCAAAGGTTGTTGTAGGCTTTGGCTGCCCAAAAAGCGAACCACCACCACCAAAAGCGCTCCCCGTACTGGGAGCGGTGGATCCAAAAACATTAGTTCCCGATGTTCCAGCAGCAGGAGTCCCCCCAAATGCACTCCCACCCCCACCGAACGCAGAAGCACCTCCACCGAACGCACCAAATCCAGTGGCTGGTTTAGGAGCGCCGAAAGCAGAACTGCCGGTGGAGGCAGCAGTATTTTGACCAAATGCACCACCTAACGATTGGATGTCGTGTTAACACCAGAAACACACAAGATATGGGTGGAGACAAACGAACCAAAGGTAGAAGATCCAGTATTACTCGTTCCAAGGTTTCCAAACATTGGGTTCGCTGCTGGCTGCTGTTGCTGGCCAAATGCGTTGCCAGTGGTTGAACCAAAAGCTGTACTCGGTGGTTCAAAGGTGCGAAAAGAACAAGGCTGTAAATGCCTTACCTCCGCTTCCGAAAGCGCTTGGTTGACCAAAAGCGGAACCTTGGTTCTGCGGTTGGTTCTGCTGAGGATTAGCCCAGGAAGACTGCGCCGTGTTCGACGCAAACATTGCGATGAAACAAGATACAATATGGGCCCCTCGTCGTCGCTGGCGTCCCCAAAGTTAGGCGCGACGACTTAGGCGCGGAGATTAAATATTTCAGATTCCGATTGTGCGCGTATTTGGTATGTAGTTCCCGCGATTATTATGCTCCAAAAAATTGGCCGACAGCGAGCAAAAGGGTGGACGCCGCGATGCCAGGCAAGGCGGACGAGCAGAATCGAAAGCCGACGTTTAACACGACCGAACGCGAGGAATCCTTCAAAAACCCGCCGAAACATGCATCCACATACCCAATTCTCAACGAATTCGTCACACCACATATCGAGTCTTTCAACGCTCTCTTCGACGACTCCGGGCTACCCAAGGGCGATGGTGATGGGAAGGGTTTACTATCCATCGCCCTCAAGGATATAGGCGAACGTGTTGTGTTTGATGGGACCGGTCAAATTGGCACGGAAAGCGGCCAGGCAGGGTGGGGTAATCGTCTCAGCGGTGAGTTAACTACGTCCATGCAGAGATTCGCTTCATGATCTGCGATGTCGTTAGTTTGGATTGAGGAGGTATCAATCGCGCTTCCCAGAGTCCCCGATCGTGATACTTGGAGTACGGAACGGAGAGCTTACCCTTCAGAGGTATCTGACACCCCTTGCTCTCTTTGTTGTTTTCTGAATTGGATTGCCATACCAGGCCCGGGAACGACTCACGTCCTATAGAGGTCGCATGCAGGCCAAGGTCTGTTGGACAATCAACGGGGATGCACATCCAGATCAATGTGTTATGCGAGATTGTGGCCTCATCCCAATCATGGTTCGAGTAAGTGTCACATTCTCCATCCACGCGTATCGGTTATCTGACTCGTCTCAGTCGATTCGATGCAACTTGCGTGGTCTTTCATCTTCAGAACTTGTTCGGCGACATGAAGAGCCGGAAGAATTTGGTGGTTACTTCATCATCAACGGGAACGAGAGACTTATTCGATACCTTATTCTTCCCCGTCGCAACCATGTCATATCCCTCCTCCGCCCTTCCTTTACTAACCGTGGTCCATCTTATACCCAATATGCCGTCCAAATCCGTTGCGCTAGACCTGACCAGTCTAGCGTCACCAATACCCTTCATTACCTCTCCAATGGGAGTGCTATGCTCCGCTTCAGCTGGCGAAAACAGGAATACGTCATCCCCATCATGTTGATTCTCAAAGCACTCATCGGTGCTTCCGACCGGGAGATATTTGAACACGTCATGATGCAAGATTATGAGAACACCTTTTTGACTGATCGCGTGGAGCTACTCCTGCGTAGCTTCAAAATGTACAGTCTACGTACGGGGGATCAGTGTCTCGAATATTTGGGGGACAAATTCCGTGTTGTACTGGACATGCCAGAGGACTGGAACAACCGAATACTCGGCGTGTGGTTGATCCAAAAGATGGTTTTGGTCCATCTTGGAGAGCCTCGTGATAAATTCCGGATGCTGGTGTGAGTCCCTCTTATCGATGTCGATGACCGCTGACCCCAGCTCAGCTACATGCTGCGCAAGTTGTATGCGTTGGTGTCTGGATCATGCTCTGCAGACAACCCAGATTCACCACAACACCAAGAGGTTCTCCTTCCGGGACACTTATATAGCATGATCATAAAAGAACGCCTTGAAGAGGTTCTCAATCAAGTTCGTAATCAGATCGCCACGGATGTCCGAAGAGCTGAACCTCCACCCGACTTCTTAGATAGTGGGTCTCTCCTTCACGCTTCATTGTCCGAAATTCATGGCTGGTGCAGAGCGGTACATCACGAAAGTCGTTCAAAAGGTCAACTGGGATATTGGCTCAAGGATGTCCAATTTCCTTGCCACTGGAAATTTGATTTCACCCTCGGGTCTCGATCTACAACAAGCCTCAGGTTTCACTATTGTTGCCGAAAAGCTTAATTGGTCACGTTATATCAGCCATTTTAGATGCATTCACCGCGGTGCGTTCTTTGCAGAACTCAAAACAACTACTGTGCGAAAGCTTCTCCCAGAAGCATGGGGTGAGCACATACGCCTAAACACCTCTGTACGCGTCCAGATAATCATCTTGATTAGGCTTTCTTTGCCCCGTTCACACACCCGATGGTTCGCCATGCGGCCTCCTGAACCACCTTTCGCGAACATGTCGCATCATCACTACCCCTCTCACTGTCGCTCACATTCCCGGGCTCCTTTCCGCTCGTGGCATGACCCAACCTCTCTCATCCTCGGTGGACGGTCGCAAAAACCTCTGCGTCCAGCTCGATGGTCGTGTTATCGGCTGGGCACGGCCGGGTATCGCAAAGCAACTCGCAGAGAACCTGAGGATATGGAAAACAGAGGGGACTCATAAGGTCCCCCTCGATCTTGAAATCGGTTTCGTTCCGGAGTCGAAAGGTGGACAGTATCCTGGTTTGTTTTTGTTTTCTTCAAGGGCGCGGATGATGAGGCCTGTCAAGTTCTTGGCCAATGGCAAAGATGATCAAATTGGATCCTTCGAGCAGGTGTATATGAACATTGCGGTGAAGCCAGATGAGATCGAGCACGGTGTCACGACGCACGTGGAACATGCACCGACGAATTTCCTTTCTATCCTCGCGAACTTGACGCCCTTTTCCGATTTTAACCAGGTAAGTTGAGTGCCTATAATCAACCCGCGCATTCACCGACAAGTGCCGCAGAGTCCTCGTAACATTTATCAATGTCAGGTACGTCCTGTCTGAAAAATGTTGCGTGGTGATTTGATCGTTGGGGTTCTAGATGGCTAAGCAAACTATGGGAACCCCGTCTACCGCTCTCCAACACCGAACGGACAACAAACTTTACCGACTCCAAACTGGTCAGACTCCCGTCGTCCGGCCCCATCTACACAACACCTACGCCATGGATGCCTTCCCCAACGGCACCAATGCTGTCGTTGCAGTGATTTCTTACACAGGCTACGACATGGAAGACGCCATGATCCTCAATAAATACGCTCACGAACGCGGCTTCGCCTACGGAACCATCTACAAGTCACAGATAATCGACCTTAAGGACATGCGTGGCGCATCCAAGTCGAATTCCGCCGCCACGCTTCATTTTGGTCTCGGTCACGACATCAGGACGGAAGAAGGCGATCGGCAACATACATGTGTGCAATTCTTGGACAGGGACGGGTTGCCTTATGTCGGTACCAAGCTAGATGCAGGAGATCCGATTGCTGCGTACGTGGATGACACGACCGGTCGCACCAGGCTCGTGAGGTACAAGGGCGATGAGCAGGGCATTGTAGACCAAGTCCGGTTGCTAGGTATGCGAACTGTTCTATTTAATCCATACTTCCGCACAGTACTGACGTCTACCGAGGTTCTGACACAGGTGACACTGAACTCCAAAAAGTACACATCACCCTTCGCATCACGCGTTCGCCTGTGATCGGAGACAAGTTTTCCTCCCGGCACGGACAAAAAGGCGTCTGTTCACAAAAATGGCCAGCTATTGACATGCCCTTCACGGAAAGCGGGCTACAGCCCGATGTGATCATCAACCCACACGCTTTCCCGAGTCGAATGACGATTGGAATGTTAGTGGAGAGTTTGGCTGGGAAAGCCGGTGCTATGCACGGCCTAGCTCAGGATGCAACACCATTCGAGTTCGGGCACCTTTTACCAATGTCCTGCCCAATCTTACACTAACCTGACTCGACGTAGGTTCTCGGAAGAAGACAGGGCGATCGATTACTTCGGCGAACAACTCCTCGCAGCAGGATACAATTATTATGGCAACGAGCCCATGTACTCTGGTATCACCGGCGAGGAATTCGCAGCGGACATCTACATCGGAGTCGTGTATTACCAACGTCTCCGCCACATGGTTCTGGACAAGTTTCAAGTACGAACGACAGGTCCCGTCGATGTTCTCACACGTCAACCCGTCAAGGTACGTTTCTTGCGCTTACCTTTATTCCTTCTGCTTTCCGTCATGGATTTACATGGATTGACAACGGACATGGGTTGATAGGGCCGCAAACGTGCAGGTGGTATTCGCTTCGGAGAGATGGAACGTGACGCGCTGATCGCACACGGCACCTCGTTCCTCTTACAAGATCGTCTCATGAACTGCTCCGACTACTCTACCGCATGGGTGTGCCGGACATGCGGTAGCCTTATCTCACTGGGCTACGACGATGTCAGTCTGGGAGAGATATCGACGACTGGCGCTATGAGAGCAGCAGGCCCCGGTGGCGAATATTGTAGAATATGCCGTGCCGCTGTCGAGGAAGAAGGCGAACGGGCGCGAAGAGCATTGGCTACCGGTCAAAATCCAGGCAGAGGACCTGCTGCTGAGGTCGCGGTGGCCATACCTGCTGCGCATGTGCTCAGTTCCGCTAGAAAAGGGGGAGACATGGACGTGGTGGCGGTCCCATATGTATTCCGTTACCTGTGTGCCGAATTGGCAGCCATGGGCATTGCGGTCGCGTTGGAGGTTCGATAACGACCACTGGTCATGCCCTTAATGTCGAAATCGTTTATTTTTTTGCTCGATTTGAAGTTATAAAACCATCGTCGATGGTGTTCAAATGTATATGTTAATTAAGACCGACGCACAGCGGTAAGGAGTGATACGAATGCGACAGCAAGCTCAGTGTAATAAGGGATAGACGAAGTAGTATGGATCGACAACCGTATATAGTGAGAGAAGAAAAAACCACCAAGAGAATCCAGAGTCCAGCCTGAGGGTGAGAGGGTGTAAAAATCTGGGCACCTCAACGGGGTTTGCTGGACTCCGCTGGACTGTTCGCTGATGGGATGGAAAAGGCGGCATCCGCAACTCCGAGCGGGGTTTCAGCTGGTTCTGCGCTACGGGAGTCAAGTGATATTTTGTGCTGGACGTCAAGTTCACCGTCTCCAAGAAACAGATCAACGATCGTTCTTTCCAACCCAGAGTCTCGTAGAGGTGGTGCAGTAGCGAAGGCTTGCAAATCGTCTACGTCCGCAATGAGCTCACTACGGGCCAAGAACATGTCAACAAGGATACGGCATTCGGCAGCACTCGTTGCATGCTCGAGCATCGTCCGCATCTCACGAGCATGTTCAAGTACAGATGGCGCTGATGAAGGTGTCTGTGAAGCAGGCGCCGCTTTCTGGCGAAGAGAAGTCTTGGAAGACACGCGCTGGGGTACAATTGGCGGCGATGGCGAAGGTGGGCCTTGCACTGCAGGCATTGGAACGGCTTCAACACGTACGGGTGCGCTTACGGAAGTAGCTGGAGGTGAAAGGAAGGTTGACGAAGGCGGGGGATCGATAGACCGAGCGTGGTGGGAAATATCAATCTCCAAGGTCCTCTGAGATATCACTGGAACAGGAGTGATGGTCCTAATCAGATTTTCTTCCATTCCAGGGGAAAGAGATGGGATGGAAGGGGCCGATACTTCCCCTTCCGGAGACTTAACATCCCAAGAAGGGAGTGGCTTTTGAATATAGGATTGTGCTCGCTGACGGGGATGCATTCCTGCTTGGTCTGCAGAACCGCGTTCCGAAGGGGCTGCAGAGGGTGGACCAGAAGTGTGATAACGAGGTGGAACAGGCCGATTAGCAAGGGGGGAAAGGTTCGTCATGGACCTGCTTGGAGCATCTCCAGACCCAACAGTCATCTTGCGAGGGGGCTTGACAGTGTCACTAGCCAAGGTGATTCTGGATATCATCTTCTGCAACCGGCCAGATTTCTTGGACGTCGTAGAAAGAGGAGAAAGGGTATTCTCGCTAGAAGTTAACTCTGGGGGACCTTCTGCGAGGAAAGCAATCAACTCTTTGGTGCTGGTCGAGAACCCTCGTTGCCGGTCACGTTGCTTGGAGGATGCGATAGGCTTCAACTCTCCCATACCATCATCATCCGAACCCGCCATGATATCTTCCAGATCGAGTGACTCTCGACTGCGCACTACAGTTCGCGTGCGCGGTGACCGGGAAACATTGAGATGAAGTTCCTGTGGGGGTGCCTTTCTTCTGGGTATAGAGCCGGAGGCTGGGAGTTGATCAGCAGGAGCGGAGTTTGATTCTGATAGCGTATGTTTGTTCAAAAACATGTTCGACACTGCTGCGGAGGGGTCCGTCGCTGTTGAGGATGCACGGACACGGGTGAAGGAGGCGGTATAGCCTGAGGTGGTTGCTGCACTTAGCTGTCGAGGTCGTGAGGTCGGCGGTGGTTTCTGCATCAAACGATCGTCTTCGCTGTCAACGATAGAGCCTGCACGACGGACAGTTGGAGTTGGCCCGCTCGTACGTTTAGTTTGCTCTGGGGAAGAATGGGATGGAGGTGTGTCGATGCCATTAGACTTTTCAGTCGTTGAAGGCACTTTTTGCCGACCATTCGCGCGCGCCTTTTCTTTGTTCAACGCCTGATGGCAGTGTCAACATGAAACCACAATAAGAAGATACAGAGTACGTACTTCCATCGTGCGCAGCCTGTCTGGGGTCAATGAAACTTTCATAGTCGACCCTGACCTCATCATGTCGTCAAACTCTTGGGAAAGTGTATCCTCCTTGGGAGAGAAGAACAGAATTAGGGAAGGGAGGACGAGAAAGAATGGAGGGAGAATGACATACGCTAAAAGTGGGCGATATAGGAGACCTGTCACTCTTGCTGGCGAGGGACCGCCCCGTATTTGCACTCGCAAAGGAATCCATTTTTCGATGTCCGGGATCGCTTCCATTGACGAAATCCTGTGAAACTTTGTTGTATAACATTTTGACAGCTCGTGACGAGGGTCTAGAGGAATGTGTAGTCGAAGTGGGCGCATTGTTGACGGACTCGGATGACAGACGGGTACGGGATTGGTGAATGGATCCATTGCGACGGGATGTGCCACCGACAGCCAAGGGCGTGCCATCATTCTCTGGTGTAACTGACATACTCCGCCGCGATCTTGGCATTTTTGAGAGTGCCTCGATTTGGCCATAAACTAACAAAATAAAAATAAAAACGTCAATGCAGTGACGAATAACAAATTCGACGAGTACTCACCTGCCATATTTTTAAAAAGTCCGTAAATGGAACTATCCTCACACAGCGAAATGAACAAATCCTGCCCGTTCGCGATCGCTCGACTACTGTCGCGAGCTGCAACGCGCCCGACATTCGAAACAATGTGTCTAGGAGAAAAATCAGCATCATAACAGTAGCAGAACCAACTAGGCCCCACTCACTCGCAGATCGACCTGGTACCACCATGACATTGACGTGACAGCGCGTCAGCAAAAATGGATTATCCAGTCTAGTATGTAATTGGTTATACTCACTCTATGATCGCAGTTAAATACAAGGAAGCCGGGGCGAGGAGCGTTTGCTTTGGGGGAGGGATACCCTCTAGGCTCATGCGCTGAAACAAGCGAGTTTCGGCATCCGAATTTTCGTCAGTGTCGCTCAGGGTCGAGTACGCTTCGCACTTGAGGCGAAGGAGCTGCAATGGTTGTGCATTCGATGAGACTGAAATACCAGGCAGGGAACACGCATGAAAGGGAGGGCATACCCACCTCGAATGTCCAAGGGAGGTTGAATGCACTATCCTCAACGACCACAAGAGACGAGCCTGATGCTGGTATACCGCCTGTACGCTCCCAGTATGCTCTAAGCTCCAATTCCGCCTCCAGTACCGCCTCTTTGCCCAAGGTGGTGGGCAATACCTTGTGCAGGCCAGCCCTGAGTTGCGTGGTGGTCAGTGCGCGCGAAGCACCGAGGATAGTGTGCAACAGTTCGTCAAGAAACGCGTTGATAGAGTTGAGAGCGTCAGTCGAAAGCTTTGTTGGACGCACGTCAGAGAGGATAACGTCTGCGGAGCGGGAAGAGATGTAGCATGGTGGCACTGGCAAGTCGTCGTGGACCACCGAGCGCTTGCTGTCGTATTCACCAAACGAGCCAGGCATTGCGCACGGTGACCGAGCAGTTGCTGCAACTTGATGGGGAAAACGACCGTTGAATGTTTCAAGTGGCTATCTTAAGCGATGCTCCCGTCACGCGCCCTGTCACTTCGGGTCAACACGTCTCGCTATCAAATTCCTAGGTTCTCCGCATGTCGGAAAAAAATTCAAGAGAAAAAAAAACGTGGCCTGTGACACAGATTTGTCCTATCTATCAGCACTCATGTACTACAGTACTTGGAACAAAAAAGACCTATTCAATCAACTCCCCGGCCCCACCTGATCATAGGATCAGCATCCTTTCCACAGCGTCCTCTTCACCCATAACCACCAATTGGCCAGACTGCCGTTCCTCGGGTCTACTATTCTCTCTTGCAGGGGCTGCGACTTCACTTCCGTCTGATTTTCCTTCTACCCTTGTTTCTTCTGTCGCAGAAGTTATCACTGCAGCGTCCACATTCGTGTATTCTTCAGGGGTGGCAGATCCTGCTGCGCTATTTACGGTAGATCCAGATCCCCAAAGTGTCAGACCTCGCGCGGCGCTCATCGTGATCAGAGTAGAGTCAAGATCATCCAGTTGTGGGTTCTTCGCGGGATAAGACGAAAGTGCCAGCAAAAAATCGTAGTCATCACGTCGAGGGTCCGAGCTATCTATGTCGTAATTGATTGCTTGGCGCGTTGGGCGACCACGCATGGATGCATTCTGTTTTCTCGTGTGGAGGTCAACTGGGCTAAATATATTCCAGAGGATCTGTAGCATCTGAGTAAAATCCTAAAGGCGAGCGCCAAAGAGTGTGTGATGCGTACCCATGGCCCCATGGTGGCATGTCTATCAGCAGATATTCGACACTTTACGACACGCCTTGGTATCACTCGGTGAGACGGGAGCCGGTGTGGTGGCGGACCTAATCGAGCTGGAATAGCAGGTACAATTGGCTGGCACGTTGGTTTGCGTATCAGGGGCTCCCTACGGTCCGCTTTCTGGTGTTGCACCTCGTGTTGCATCACCTCGACCGGCTTGTCAAACCGCTCGTCACAGCCTAGTAACCCGACGTCAGCGGAGGTCAGTCTCTTGCAAAAGTCTTTCACCTGAAAAAGGACATGGCAGAGGTCTTATCGCGTGTCTTTCAAGGTGTACGTCACGTTCTTGTTCCATACTAAATTGCCTTTGACAGTTCGCCCAGCGACAAAGGAACGGAGCCTTAAAATATGGGGATATGATAGCTGAATCAATTTCAGCCACGTAGACAACACAACCATACCTGCGAGTCCTCTTCACGAACATGGTTTTCTAGATGGGCGAGTAGATTGGAGGCACAATTCAGGACAGCGCCACAATTCAACCACCGACACTGCCGCTCAAATAACCGCGACTTGGATTCTTCAATCAACAGTTGCTCAAGATGACTATACTGAACTGTGATAAGATGAGCTAGAGATCAGCGGAAGCGAGGAACGCTCTCATACACTCTTCATCTTCCCCTACCCCTTCTAAATCTGGGTCTATATCCTTTCCTATGACGCGTTCCTTCGTCTTCTTGATTGCCTTTTTGACATAGAGTGGCGCTGGTGGAACGAGCACGTATACTTGCTGCTTCGGTCGTTTTCTGACACGTGGTGGTGTCGCCAGCTCTGTGTCAATTTCCATCTCGTCGACATCGACGGAGCGTCGCTTGAGGGAAGGCTTTCCTTTGCCTTCGTCATTGATCATTTCGAGGTCCGATCCAGGTGGCTCGGTGTGTGTTGGCGAAACGGGTGGAGAGGGCAAGAAAAGTGGCAGCTGACCATCTAGCGGGTGATCACTTGCTTCACGTGGCAATGGTTCGAAACTTGGCAATACCGGCTGCGCACCGCCAAGTGGGGGATACAAAAGTTCGGACTCCATATTCTCCTCGGTGGCCAGTGATAGAGGCGGGCTGTACATACGTACATCTGCGTTGTCACCGTCAGCTACAATGTCGACACGCGGTTCTTCTAAGGAGAGATTCTTCAGCAGAGGAGTACGGTTGGTAGTGTTGGTAGGAGAAACTGGCTGTGATGATGTGACTGCGGAGGTCTGTATCGGGAAAGTGGGTTCGGGTTCCTGTCCCTTTCCATCTACGGAATTGTCCGAGTCGTCTAGTGTGAGGTCGATCATGATTGGCCCTTCGATGACAGTAGCCTGTCCGCATTCCTCTTTCAATACTGACTTCGCTGTCGAAGAACTTGGGGAGGCGACATGCTGCGGCTCGTCCTGTGCATACGGTTTTGCTGGAGGTTCCGGGGCAGAATTAGCAGAGACAAAACTTGTTGCTGGTAGAACTGCCAGAGGTTTTGGAGAAACCAAGTGGGCGTCTGGTTGGGAGGTGTTGACCCCAGGTAGTTGGTCACCCTCATGATTATTAAATTTATCCGTTGGTTCGCCTCCCATTTCTTGAGCTTTCGGCACTATCTTCCCAAGCGAGTGTAAAATATCTCTCGCCAATGTCGACTTGTTCGCGTCTTTAGGTGTCCTCACGTCAGCTTGAACCTGTGATACATCCTGTTTGGGAGTTGCGACCGTTTTCTGTGGCGGAGCAATATTCCCCGGGGGTGGTGTTGAAATACTTGCCGCTTGTGCGGTGAGTGCTGATTTTGTCGCATGTTCTGCATAGTATTGCAGTTGTACAGTATACGGTCCAGATGTTTGCCCTGGCGCAGAAAGGGTGATCCTCCGGTCTGTGAAATGACTAGGTTTGGCCGCCTGTTGAGTAGCAGGCGCCGTTTGGACGAGGGGAGTTGCGGTCGGCACATTTGGGCCAGGAATCGTTGGCGTTTGCTGCTGAGGTACATTTGCGGATGGCGGGGTATCAAGGGTAGGTCCTGATTGATTGACCTGCGCCACGATAGACTCCCATACATTCCGAGGCAATGAATTAATGGCTGCCCTGAACCATTCGTCGCTTATGCCAGACGCTTTCGCCTGAAACCAGAAAGCTTTTAATTGCAAACCTCCGCGCTGTAGGAAAGATGTTAAAAAGGCATCTAACACCGAACGAAGTGCCAACCTGGACGGCAATCTGGAAAAGTTTGATGAACGTCGCTTGATCTGGCACGCGAGGTTGTGGGCCTCGCTGCCATGCTTGCTCTGGCACGATAATTGGCTGAGGTGGCTGTGTTTGGGAGATTCCACGCGTGGCATTAACAGGCAACTGTGAGGCTTGACTGTGTGGTTGAGAAATACTCGTAGAAGGTACGCGATCGGCTGATTGTGGAGGGGCTTGTAGATGCGTTTGAGACGGTTGAAAAGGTCGCCGAGACAGAAGCTCTTGAGATTGCTGGGGATGTTGTTGAGACTGCAGCAGAGGTTGTGGAAGTGGTTGAGGCTGGGGTCGGGGTCGGGGTTGTTGTTGTTGTTGGTGCTGCTGCTGCTGCTGCGGTTTGTGAGGCCACTGCAGCTCTGAAATGGCTACCGGCTTCAAGACTGCTGTGGGAACGGGTCGGGACTGAGATTCAGCTGGCTTTGGGCGGGATCGGGTAGGAGGGGGCTGGCCGGAGGGAGTCTTGGCCGACGGTGCAGAGACACCTTGGAGTGACACTTGCATCTGAGGGGTGGGAGTAAGTGATGGTAGGTTATGGTTATGGCTGGTAACCGGGGGTCGAGACGCAGTGGATTGCGTCGAGAAATCTAGTTCACGGTACGTCGTAGAGGTACCAGCGCTCGCGCCACTATGGGCAGGCGCTGTCCTGGTCCATCCCGCTGATGAAGGGTAATATCCTGGGGCTGCCAGAATATCTGTTAGCAAGCGAAACACCTTTTAGGCATCCAGTGTAGGACGCACCAGGCACGGTATCCGCGGCCGGCAGGGCGATGACTGGATGTGGATAACCACTCCAGAGCGGTGGTGGTTGTTGAACCTCTATCGGCTGAAAGCCTGACTGATGTGCTGGTGGATTATGTGCCGTAGATTGTGGCGGCACTTTTTGCGCTGCACCGGTCTGAGGGGGCTGCCAGCGGATCGTAGGTGGGTGCATGTAATACGGCAAGACGTTCGGGTTATATGATTGAACTTTCCATCTGTATTCGGCTGGGCGGCTTTGTTGTGTAGTCTGAGGGTGAGAAGCAGTTTTCTGGACGGACGAAGAATACTGAAACAGGGCAGAGCGACGTGAGTGGACGAACAGTGAGGCTAACAAGTGATATTACTGAAGAAGAATGTGATTCCGGTACCTCCACGAGGGTTGCGGTTGTCGGCAATATGACCTCCGACTTGTCGCTCGGAATATTGTTGGTAAACTGGACCGTTTCAGAGCTATCGACATATGAGGGATTGCCAAGTCTAACAAGAAGATGTAGCCTACAGCGCGGGCTGGTTTCTTAACCGTGTTAACATAATTCTGAGTGCGTCACAGAATTCAGCTCCAACGCGGGCAGAGAGGGAGAATGACTTACTCTGCTTCGCGTCCATCCTTTGCGCGTTTCTGGAGTTGATCGACGAGAAAGTTCTTGTGTGCAGCTTCGTTGTTCGTCTCGAGCCTCCGGGCCATCTCCTTGACTTCCTGGATTCGTTTCAGGTTCGCTTCGTATGCCTCTTGGGTGATCATGTCCGAAGCGTTGATCATTGAAGATGCGGCAACAGAGATGGACAATTCTTTCTGACGTTGATCATCGCCCGCGGGAGTGTTTCTACCGCCATTGTCCATGACAGCGTCGAACAGCGAACGTCACCCTCAGTCCAAGCGTTATGTCACGCGTCCGTATCACACTTTCGCACGATCCCATGTCTCTTCTTCGCGTTGCCCGCCGCGCCGCGCATCGACGTCTGGCCCGTGCATTTGCTTCGGAGACGTCATTTGCAGCGCCTACCGCCAAATCGGTGTACCGCGTGTTTGACCGCACCGCGAAGCGAACACAAAAGGATCGTGCAGCCAGCAGAGACGGGGGGGAGCGGAGTAGAACTGTAGACTATGTCCGAGACGAAGTGGCAGACAGGTTGATGGAGCGCTTGTTGGTGATGTGTTTATGTAGCTTGCATTGTAAAAGAACGGGCTAACTCCTTGGCTGTTGAATAGGATATCAAAAGGAGGTTTGATACCATCGTCGATCTTGGTTCTGGGCCTGGACATTTCTCCAAATTGTTGGAAATAAACAAGACCCGCAAGGTTATCATGATAGATTCGAGTGGTTCGTGCTAATAATACCATGTGGTTCGTGCGTAACCTTGCGTTTCACAGGACAGACACTTAATAGGGACGCAGACGATGAGTTTGAAGGTATATCGCGGAGTTGTCATGTTCTCCGTATTCACTCGTTCGAAACTTCAGTTCAACTGGAGCGGGTCCAAGGAGACGAAGAGAATTTACTTGAAATATTGCCACGAAATTCTCATGAAGCCATTGTTTCTTGTCTTAGTCTCCACTGGGTCAATGATCTACCAGGTGTGTCCTTAGGGTTGTGCATCCAACCGCTCTCTGATGCTCCCTTTATCTTCTTTTGTTTCTAGGCATCCTTGTTCAGATCAATGAAGCTTTAAAGCCTGATGGTTTATTCCTAGGTGCAATGTTTGGAGGAGACACGCTCTTTGAACTTAGATCAGCCCTTCAACTCGCGGAAGTCGACCGCGAGGGGGGGATATCTCCACACGTATCACCCATGACAGGTCTGCGAGTCCTATCGCCTACAATCCATGGTTATGACCTACCTACTCAGATACCAAGGATATTTCAAACCTTCTCGGTCGTGCCGGATTTACACTGCTCACGGTTGACACTGATGAAGTGCGCATCGCTTACCCCTCGATGTGGGAGCTCGTCGAGGATCTAAAAGATATGGGTGAGGGAAATGCCATCCTTGGAAGGTCTGTATTCAATCTACTTTTGTTTGTGGATCCCCACGAACCTAAGGATTGTTAATCAGGCGACATTTTCTGCATCGGGACACTTTGGCCGCAGCTTCTGCCATCTATCAAGGTAATGTCGACCTGTCCCCTCAAATCCCGTATGTATGTTCACTCCTTCACATACAGAGCTACACGGTAACGTAGATGGTTCGATCCCGGCAACATTCCAAGTGATATACATGGTACGTACATCCCTTTTTCATACCCATTGTCGCTACCCTTAACTTAGTCTATCCTCATTCAGATTGGATGGAAACCTTCACCGATCCAACCCAAACCCCTCGAGCGTGGTTCCGCGCAGACCAGTCTCAAAGATGTCCTTTAAGTGGTTACTGCCACGATGTGGACACATACTTCGCTAACAGTGAACGACATTGTGTTATGATGGATGGCGAATTACCGACCGGTTCATACATGACGTACAACCTCATGTGTCATGTGTGCGCGGTGTCTGATCTTGCTCGCTGGTAATAGTGCGTGTCGCATAGTACTGTGTGATCCCGCGTATTTCAATGACTCTCCCCACAATGTGGGTCGATTCAATTCACTTTAGAATTCCCTCGCATCCAAGGAGGAATTAAGTAATCATCTTTCAAGCTCTAAAAGTACAGGGTAAACTGGAGACATCGATACCTGGCCCGAGAATATTTGGGGTAAGTAACACACCGTCATCGACCAGGCCATTACAGTTACATATACGCTGGCTATAACCAACATAAAGCACCAAGAAATCAAGAAACGCGCCTGCGGCCTGCCATCATTGACACATCCAGTTATATAACAAGATCATTATTTCCGTAATTTGGCATACCTGCCGTGAAGAAGAGAAAAAAATTGAGCGTTGGTCACTGGAGGAGCACACGCTTCAAGAACTGTTTGAGATCCTCGAGTGTTCGTTCGCATGCCTCGTGCCCAGCTGATCTGTAGGATCTGAAACTTAACCCTGCCGCGCCAAGTTTACCCTCGTCCGGCAAGTACCCGCTCGGCGGAATCAGCATCGAGAGTGTCAGATTCTCCAGAGCGGGTAGACCCAGGTCACTCGTGAGGATTCTGCTCACTCTCTGTCCCAAACTGTATGGTACGATGGTATCAGCAGTGCCGTGACACATGAGTATTGGTGTCGTGACCAAGTGGGGGGAAGCCATCTGAGAAAGCTCGTTAGAATTATCGGCGTTTGGAAGGAGAAGTGACAACTTTTGGAAACGCATCTAGTAGTGGCATCCAGCCGCTCAGTACGGCCACTCCACCGAGCTTCCAACCAAATTTTCCTCCGAATAGTCCGTCCTCCCTTCGGGCCGTCAGTCCTGCTAAAAGCGACATGGACCCGCCCTGGCTGAATCCACCAACAACGATGCGTTCAGCTGGTATACCGGCGTTGATCTCGTCTTGGATATACCTGTCGATCGTGCGGGCAGAGTCGAGCATTCCGTCACGATCTTCATGCTTGTCCTCCAAATCCCACGAGAGCAGATCGAACCAACCAGGCATCACAAAGTCACGGTTGGCAGTGATGCTGCGGCTCGGAGCATTGGGAAGCAGCCACTTGACGTGGGGTAACTCGTCTTTGATCATTTTTACGATTCCAAGCCAACCACTGCCACTATCACCAAGGCCCTGTTGAGTAAAAATGGATATGAGCAACACTGGGGGCAAAAAAAGAGGCTGATGGCGAAAAAAGCATACATGCAAGAAGATGACTGTTGCAGTGTGTGTTGCGGAAGGCTTGACGACCTCGTAGGGTCCCCTGAGGGAAGGAATGACTCTAGTCGCCATGATCAACGATTCACGGGAAGGATTTCGACCAGTCAAAGAGACGGGAATCAAGTTGGGATACTGAGAGGGGAACGAGGAGGAATAATCCGGAAGGAAGATGGCAAGCCGTAACAGAGATTGCCCTGAGCACGGAAATGGCCAAGGTCCCACTGCGATGGTTAGTAGCCCAAGAATTCAAGTACATACTTTTCGGCCCAATCCGGACCGCGGCTATCAGATCGCCACCATCTTTGCGTCCATGGACATGGACACACGTCCGCTAGTCGATGTTGCCAGTCAGCCAAATCCAGCTCAGGAGTCGGAATCATCAAACCGTCTCTCCAAGAAGGCACAAAAACGTGCTGCAAAAGCCGCGAGGCTCCACGAACTTAAGTTTGAACGACGCGCACGCGAAAAGGAGGCGAAGAAGCGTAAACGCCGTGAACGAGCCCAGGCCATTGCAAGGGGGGAATCTGACGGAAATGCCTTTCGAAAAAGACGGAAAACAAATGCTGGTGGCGAGACGGAAATATTTAATGCAAGAGTCGTGGTCGATCTGGGTTTTGATGAGCTGATGTCAGACAAGGTGGGTGTTTCACTTTGTTCTTGTCTCTCCTCCATGAGACGATTATGCCAAGGATAGGAGATCAGCTCTCTCACTTCTCAATTGGCGTATACGTACAGCGCAAACAGACATGCCGCGCGCGCATTCTCGGTACTACTTTTTACCTCGCTCAATGGCAGAACCGAACAGAGATTAGATGCCATAAACGATGCTGGCTACAGGAGGTGGTCAAGGACCGAGTGGTGGGAGGAGGGCTATGACCGATTGTGGACAAAACCCTCCGAGCCCCCTCGCTCATCCAGTGAAGACACTAATACGCAAGTCAGCCCAGCGCTGCTCGCTCAAGCCGATCGTGAGAATCTCGTTTATCTGACCGCCGATTCCGAGGAGGAGCTACTCGAGCTGAATGAAGGACAAACCTATATCATCGGTGGAATATGTGACCACAATCGCTACAAGGTCAGTGTGCAAAAACCTTTGTATATCCGCTCTAACTGGAGGACGATACAGAATCTGTGCTTAAACAAAGCTATCGACTCACAAATCCGTCATGCCCACCTCCCAATAGGCCGTTACGTCTCACTTGCCACCCGCAAAGTACTCACCGTCAACCAGGTTCGTTTTTCATGATGTGTATTGCTTGCTAGCTCGGAAGAAATACCTGAGCCTGAAACGTGGATGTCATCCAACTTTCCGTTCTTCATTCCGCCTTCCGCTTTCCGCACTACTGTCCTTCTGACTCCGTGCTTAACGCGACGCTGCTCGTGTGAACAGGTCTTTGAAATTCTCTTGAAGTGGATTGACACCCGCGATTGGGAAAAAGCGTTTTGGGCTGTCATACCGAAAAGGAAGTTTCAAGGTGGGGGACGGGATGAAGGAGTGGGAAAGGATGGGATCACGGAGCAGGACGATGACAGCGGCGGACATGGCATCGACACTGGCGATGGCAGTGAAATTGAGACCTCGGCGAAAGAAGGAGCACTTGGTCCACTAGAGCTAGGAGAATCAATTTGTTGACTATAATGCACTGATGCTCTGGAAAACGGCAAACCACAGATGCAAACCATACTTATATACAATACAAATATGATTGTTTTTGTGTGCCCCATGGCTGAGTTGGTCACAGCGTCCGACTGTTAATCGGAAGGTCGTGAGTTCGAGCCTCACTGGGGCAGTATACTTTTTGTTGTTTGTTTGTCCAAACAAAGTTTCGCCCTACAGCCCGATTTGTACCCGCAAACCCAGTCAAAGATGGTGTGCGTGTATGTACTACAGTTGAATATTTCGACATGCCAATGCCATTCAGTTCCAGCCACCTTCATCAGCGCACCGAGCATACACTAGACTGGCTCTCCGTTGTGGATAACATCTGCCGAAGCACCGTCAGATCGATTTACTCTGAGCACCAGTACTGTATCCTACTAATACCACTATCGAGATTGATACATGGCGGCCCGTTGTTCCACCGGGTGAATAAAAGAACACGGAGCAGATATACAATGGTGTACATGCAGAACTCCCTATCCACCCCACATCTCTCCAGGTAAGCTCCCGCGGCATGCCCATCAAAGATGACTTGACATTCACCCTGTATCCCCATCTTTCGCACCAGGATCTGGAGGGACCGGCGATGTCGATTGCGCGACGGTAATACCCAACGGGCGAAACATCACCTTCATCCGTTTGGGCGGGTCATCGCCCGGTTTCATCGCGGTGGCTCGACCACCGACCGGTTCGTCCCTTTTTTGGGTCCCAAGATCGGCGCGCTTGGGTTTGCTGGCAAGACGTTCCAGCAGTTCATCCTCGTCGGTTTCTCTTCGCCGTTTCTCGGATAAACGTATGGGGGGTAATTGGGATGGTTTGAGGTTCAGCTTAGTGGGTGGTTCACTTAGCGAGGGTGAGGAAGGGCTGCCTTTCGGGCGCAGGAGCGATTCTAGAATGTTGTCATCCTCTTCATGGGTGCGTCGTCGGGGAATAGAGGACGGTCGAGATATCTGGCGATGCGCTAGCCGTGGGCTTGGCGGTACATCCATTGAAGGAGAGAGTGGTGTGGGAGTGTTTTCCTTGCAGAGAGCTTTCAATGGGGTAACAGGGGAAGCTATTTCTGGAGGAGACGGAGGTCCTATTTCCTCCTCCTCCTCGTCGCCATAATCCAGGAGAGACGGGAGGGGAGGTGTACGAGGGAGGACAAGACCTTGTGGCCGTGGGAGTTTAGATGGAGCGATAGGGATGCGTCGTCTACGCTTGATCGCGTTTAGTGGGGAATCGGCGCGACTTGCAAGGGCCGCTGCGCTGATGAACGGAGGTGCCGCGTCACCTTCGTCGTCATCACCATTGAAGTACTCTTCTTCTTCGGCGTCAATACCGCGGTCTAAGCGACGCGATTCGGTGGAACTTCTGTGACAGATTAGTAAGCCCGTTCTCACAGCCCGTTCTTGACTTACCGATCGTTCTTGGCATCCTCCTTGGGTAGAGGCTCGACATTGATTTCCCAGCGCCGTATGAACGCAGTGAAGCGCGGCCCACCCAATCTTGTTTCGCTGAGCTTACGGACGATGTCCCCGTGAACTGTCATACAGTGACTAATGAGGTCTTTTATGTTCTCCTGCAAGTGTAGAGTGAGGTTGGCCGCGAAATAGTGAAGACACAAAGTTTACCCGTCGCATGTGCTCAAAGAACTCTTGACAAGATGCACTCAGTAGGCTATCGCGGTGTGACTCCTGCAGTGTGAGTTCCAGGATGGGCTTGAAAATATCAAGTTTTATAAGGTGAGCGAGAAAGTTTTTGTTGTTGATCTTAAGGCATATCCGGAACAATCGGAATGCAGCTGTAATCAAGACAGAGCTGAGACATCAGATCGTAGAAGCCCCCTCAAGAACCGACACAAACCTAACCGAAGGTGCTTATCTCGGGCGCTAAGTATTGTAGCCACGCGAGCGGATATATTCGAAGAAAGCATGTAGAAATGGCTTCGGAAAGCATGTTGTTGGGCGAAATTGCAAAGTAAGTCGGATAAGTATAGGAAAAGATTAGTCTTCTCTCGCGAAAGCTTCAAAACCGGATCTAGAATAATCACCTTCAATTTGAGTTCCTGACGAGTTCGAGATGTTTGCGTACCTGTCTGCTTCCTGAAATCTGGTATATCGATGTACGGTTTGAATAGGACCTCTAGGCAATTTTTGTAGAAATAGTCTAGGAACCTCTCAGTTCCTGGATCATCTTTTGGGCGAGCTAAAATCTTCGCGCTGATTGCCACCTGAGTCAACATGTTAGTGGTAAACTGGTGAATCTAGAAGGAACACCTACAGGTGTGGTACCAGGTCCGCCAATGTTCTGCGAAACATCTAGCAGAGCTTTCAGCGCGTCGCCGATCTGACACTGTACTGCCACATCCCGACTCTGGACCATGATTCGACACATTAGTTTCAAGAGTGTCTCTGCCTTGTCAACTCCTAACCGACCGGCCTCTTTTTCCCTTTCAAGAGCCGCCGCCTGTTTGCATACATGTCCGCGAACGCCATGCAGATCGTGCTCGAGCAAAATAGCTATAATCTCGCCTGCTGCACTGACCACACTCTTCGATGTCTCCTCCTTTTCAGGTAACGAAAATGCCCATTGGACAGAGAACAAAATCCCTCGGTCAACCAGTGTTCGGAAAAGCGCCAATCGTGCAGGTAGCTGGACGTTCTTGCCCATTGCGCAGAGCTGTTGAATGAGTGCGACGACCTCGCGACGGAATGCAATGTCGCTTTCACTGAGGTTGCCTGCAGGGCCAAATGAAAACTGCGCTGCTGTCCGCACTCCGTGTCCATTTGGAATCTTCTCGTGAGGTTTCTTGCCTGGGCCTTTCGATCCCCCCTCCTCGCCCTCTTCATCCTCTGATCCCGTCCTAGGACCAGCAAGCACCTCCTCGCTTACATACAGCCTGACTATGTCGTGGAGGAAGATGGGATCGTTTTGAATGTGATTGATAATATCAATTTGGTTGAAGATGATGCAAGAGTTCAAAACATTGAATGTCGAATCGTCGAGCGCGCGCGCAAGTACGACATCCTTGAGGAACTGGAGGCGGTAGGTATGGTGGACCTTCTTCCGGACAAGGTCGTCTCGTATTAGAATAGGTTGGTGGAAGTGTGTGTTGACGTGGAGGAATTCACGGTAGTTGGCCTTGTGTGTGGGAAACTCTGGATCATCTATGTCGCCAAGTCAAAATCACAGAAGTTACGAGGAGAGCACAGCGTACACTCGAGCATCCCAACCACTCCAAAGAAGATGTCGTCCTCGAGTATATGCTCGTAAATCCCATGGTCGTTCATCATCACTGCAATAATGTCAACGGCGTTAACGAAACAAAGTCTTGCACTTACAAATGGTTTGCATAAGACTACATAGGGCATGAAGGTTGTCTAGGCTCTCGAGGTCTTCGGCCATGTTCAGGACATCGATAAGGGCCTTGATGTAGTGCTGTCATTCTCGTCAACATGGTGACCCGAATGCGAGAGATATGCGGGGCCGTAAAACAAGGCTCACCTCGCGCTGTATGTACTCGCATATCTTTTCCTTGACTGCTTGGCCCCTCGAAAGGGTCTTGATTGCGCCCTCGATATCCTGTATGTTGCCGAGCTGAGGAGTGGGCAGATGACCAGTGCGAATAATAGTGACAGTGGTTGCAGAATGCTCGCCACCTGGAGAAGACAAGCCAATGCCCTGATCTTCTGGGTGAGATTCAGATGAGATATGCATTTCTCAGAGTGATGACGAAGCGTGGGCTAAGGGCGAAACGGTGCTGACCTCCGGAATTCAAGTGACGTTGGACCTCTATAATGAAGTTCCATACCTCCGCGCATCCTTCCGCGTCCTGGAAGCTCAAGGCATAGTCGGCTCCGTTGGGTTCCGTCCATACTATTAGGCTCTCTGTGGGTCGTATGAGTAGACAATACGGATTATGGGTGGTAAAACCCCCACACGGATGCATGGAGGAGTATGCATACCTTGCTGCCGCTGGTATACATCATTGGAGCGGATGGCAGTTGAGAGGATGATTTTATTGAAGTCCAACTCGGAACGGGCGACGAGGTACGCTTGGTTGGCATCGTCGAGTTGGCCAGCGCAGTATGCAGTGCCTTGATCAACCCATCGAGAGCCAACGAGTTCGTAGACCTTTGAAGAAGATAACAAGTGTCGGTCAGAGTAGGCGCTTGATGAGGTCATGCAAATAGCGAGGATGCAATGAACAGGAGGGTACGGGTGAGCAATTCGAATAAAAAGGAGTGGGTTTTTCCAGGGGGAGGGGATTAAACACGTTGCAGGCATAATGGCAGAGTATGGAGTGGTGGCAGAGCGAGGGCCGGAATGGGCCAATGCCACGAACGAGATGGGAAGGAGAGAAGCTCACCTTTACACGTTTTAGTTCTAATGAAGACTCGGGCGACTGCTGCTGGGAGTCTTGCTGGGTGACGGCTGGGTCGACGGCCTCGACCATTGTGATGTGGTCATCCTTGACATGGTCACCAACGTGGTCGATGTCGCCAAAGATACGGTCACGAGGGTGCTGGAGTGCCATATGGGCAGCAGGGTCATCCAAGGCGGTGTCCGACTGCGCGAGACAGGTGAGCTCGAGCTCGAGGGCTACCTGATGGTCGTGTGTGGGCAAGCCAGCGTGGTGGGAGGGTGATAAGAGGTCATGGTCGAGGATGTCGGTGTCGGGGTTGCGGTGGGACGTAAGAGAAGACGATGGCGCAGTGTCCACGCCGCTCATGACAACCCAGACGACGCTTTCTCTGTAATTTTCGACCGCCAGATCCCACCTGCAGAATCTGCGAGAGCTGCCCGTGCGGCAGTTCTGGTCCAAAGTCGTGCGCCAAACGAGACGAGCCGTGAGAATATCCAATCGTCACCGGTTACATCCGTGTCCACAGCGTCCACAGCGAATCCACGCAGGGATCCTTCTGTTTCTGCGCGACGTCGCGCCGGTCAACTCTATTGGAGCTCGACACGTTTATCTCCCGTGACGATACGGGCCAAGTGCCGCTGAATTTGGGTACAGGGTCCAATTCTAGGGGACTTCTTTAAATTACGTAATTGTCTGGAAATACCATTTTTTACTCAGTGACGTTCGCGCGGTTTCCCCCGCCCTCTCTCTACTCCTCGTCGACACCAACCGCCTCAAAATGACCAGGTCAACGACGATGCTCACTGTCGCTGGCATTGCCGCCGGCAGTCTCGTTGCCTACGCTGTGTACTTTGATTACAAGCGGAGAACGGACGCTACCTTCCGCAGGCAGCTTCGTACGCTTGTTTTATTCCGGTGCCAGCCCAAGACTGAGTGATTGTGATCTAGGCAAGGAGAAAAAGCGCGCCGAAAAGAGTCAGACACCTTCGGAAGCTTCAGCAAGCACTGGAGGTGTCGATCCAAACGAGCTCACCAGCGCTTTGGAGAAAATCCGGAACGAACTAGTCCCTACGGACCATGACGAGAGACACCAGTATTTTATGACGCAGGTTAACATGGGAGAGACGATGAGTGTGAAAGGTGCGTCGAGCTGAGCGGTCTCGAGGGGGTGGTGATCCCTTACGCGTCAACAGGGCCCGCTTTCTACATGCCCGCCGCATTGTGCTTCTACCGCGCGATTCGGGTGTATCCTTCACCACTTGAGTTGATCATGGTCTATGAAAAGAGTCTTTCTCCGCCCGTATTCCAGGTCAGTCGTCGTTGTATGTTGTGGAGCTTCATACACTAATTCTTCGTACCGTAGCTTGTAATGCAACTTGTCAACTTGGACGTGAGTTCATCCCCTTCGTCTGAGGAGAAGGGACCGGCTTCCATTCCTGACGAAGATGACGAGTTGAGCCCCTCGGGCCCACCCTCGGAAGCGTCATCGCAGGAGTGGGACAAGGTCACAGACCCAGGCACCCACACGCCTGCGCTATGACTATGAGTCATCTTACACACGACTTTGAACGTGCAATCCACGCTGCTGTACGCTGTGTAGTCGCCATCGTTCATGTACCCCCCTGACCCTCGTTATCACCCTATAATCCTTCCTTACCCTTCCTATCCGTTGTCGGTGCGATGATCTGATATGAATGTTTCTTTTTTTTTTTTTTTTGCTTTTCGGTGTCGCTGCTGTTTGGATGCGCTTGAACCATCGCCCTCTGCTTGAAACGATCGTCTCCGCAGGTGAAGACCCGCGCTGAAGGTATGCCTTGCTAATTGAGAAGAAAGCCATCTGAGCTAAATAATGAGAAATAGGTTACTACAACTATTTCCCCCACAAAAAAATGAATGTTGCCATTCAAAATGTCGACGTTCCTCAGGTGGCTAGCGGTCAATCCACCGGTGCGACCATGCGCAAAAAAGTTGTGGTTTGTACCAAGGATTTTGAACCGGGTGACCTCATTTACAAGGTCAGTATCAGTTCCTACTTCCCAACGCTCACTCTTGATATATTTTGCTTGTAATACCAAAGGAAGAATCCATCGCTACTGCTCTTGACGCGGACCTTCAAGGCAAGGGCACCCACTGTAGCCAATGCTTGCATTCGATCGAGGGGGATATGGCCATCCGTCCTGATTCCGACCGCTTCAACTCTGTCTATTGCTCGAAGGATTGTCATGCCAAGGCAATGACCTACTCGCAAGGCATTCTTTTTACGCTCGAACCCCCTCTGCCGGAACAACTGATCCCAGAAGCCGCCAACCTTTCCAAGGATGAGAGAGACCGTGCCCAAGCTGCGTTCGCCGAATACATCCAAAAGAACGGCAAAGCTGCACCCGAGCTGATGGCACGTGTCATTGCACGCCAAGTCTCCATCGAGACGGCCCAAATGATAACCTCTATGGGACACTCACCGTTGGCCAATGCCAATGTAGTGTTGACGGATGGTGGGGACTATACGTTCAATGACCATCTTGAGCGATTGCGCTACCTTGACGTGGCTGCCTTTGAGGAGGGTGGCAAGTTGTTCAAAACCATCCTGCAACTTGCTATTCCAGGATTGGAGCACCTGGCGACCGAGGAACGGCTCTCGGTTTATCTTGGCATGATGGCGTACAACGCGTTTGGTGTGTGCTTTGATAGCGGAAGGGATGATAAGGTAAATGTGCAGTCATCGGTTATGGATACGTGTTCATGATGTGGTGTTTACGACTCGCATAGCCCATACCAACGGCGAGGCCCGAGGATGTGGAGAAGACGCGAACGCCGTATGGTACCCAAAAGCAGGTTGGAGCTGGGTTCTATTTCCTATCGTCCTACGTGCGTATTTCCACGCATCTCGCATGTGAAGCTAATGTTCACGTTGCACCTGTCGTATACAGCTCACCCACTCGTGTGACCCATCCGCTCGGCCATTTTTCAACGGCACATCCGAACTGCATCTCATCGCCACCCGCACTCTCAAGGCAGGAGACCAAGTTACCGTTGCGTATGTCGACGTAACTCAACATGATGATGAGAGCGTACAAGATTGCCGTCGTCGGAGACGGATGGAACTAGCCCGAGGATGGGCATTCGCCTGTACATGCTCCCGGTGTGCCTCGGAGGCCGTCCCCGGCGACGAGGCGGACAGTGAGCCCAATGACAAATCCAAAGTGTCCGAGGTCGTGTCAAGGCTCGAGGGCGTATAGAAAACGTCTCGCGCAGAGCATACGAGCTAGCTCGGGATTCAAGGTGTGGCCCATTTCGAATCTCGACCACTCGATCTACAAAAAAGAAATTAATTCACGAGACACTCGTTTTTAATGACTGTGACGTTGTCCTCCCTCCGTTATATTCTGCATTGCACCTGCTTTCTTGACTCGCATCGTACTTGAGTTTTCGTGTCCATTTTGCATTCACAACACATTCCTCACTCTGCATCTTATTCTGATTATCAAGTTATGTTTCTGTGGACTCGAAAAATTAGTTGTTTCTCAGCGTCCTGAGTCCTAAGTACATGGTCGGGGCCACAAGGGGCGATGACTGGGTCACCCAGATGTTGATCCACCGACCATGCCAACAGTACTTATTAACCGATACACTGCTGAGATGGCTAACTCCATCAATCAGGCGGTTAACAGTGTGTTGCTTTCATCCTGCTCTTAACGGTGCTTGTCTGTTGCAACCCGATCATCAAGCCAAGTTGGATGTGCACAGATTTATGCAGATACATGCATCCTGACAATGCTACTCAGGGGCCATTTCACCTTTTTGGGGAACATATCTTGTCAGGTTCCCATCGCGACTGATCGGTTAAGTTCAGCCTCCAGGCACACCCTTCGAAGTTGGCCATTGCAACTTTAAACAGTGCCTATCGCCTTGTCACTGTGCTATGCAGCGCTCAAGCACCAGCACACGGTCATCGACGTCAACAGCCACTAGCTCAGACAAACCTGCAGATTATGTGTACTTTGAGCGCAGCTCTGTTGGTTTCTCTGATGATGCCATTCCCCGAGCCAAAGCTGCGCAACTGAAGCTCGAGCACTTCTATAAAGTTGCTGTAGATGCCGCAATCGAACGAAACACTAGGTACGCATTACTGACAACGTCACGCTCGACCTAAGCAACATATTGATATTGGACTCGCAAGGCGTGTAGAGCTGGAGAGAAAGCTTCAGGCAGACGTTATGATGTCGGACGAGAGGAAGATTCGCCATCTGCAACAACTAGGGAAGAAAGAATCAACGTTCCTTCGCCTTCGACGAACACGTTTGGGTCTGGACGACTTCAGGACGGTCAAAGTGATCGGGAAAGGCGCGTTCGGTGAAGTAAGTTGCAGTTTTGTCTTCCATAATCCTGTCGTCCCATTCTGATTATGTGTTCGATGTAGGTTCGTCTCGTTCAGAAACTCGATACCGGTAAGATCTACGCGATGAAGACCCTCAAGAAAGAGGAGATGCTGAAGAAAGACCAGGTACGTGCCATTCTTGAGCAGTGGTCGGTCATGATCTGAGTCATTGCATCGCTACACAGCTAGCTCACGTCCGCGCTGAGCGCGATGTCCTCGCAGAATCTAATTCTCATTGGGTCGTGCAACTGTTTTATTCTTTCCAGGATGCTCAGACACTATATTTGATCATGGAGTTTCTTCCTGGCGGAGATCTCATGACCATGCTTATCAAGTATGACACTTTCTCGGAAGATGTTACTCGTTTCTATATGGCAGAATGTGCCCTCGCCATCGAGGCGGTTCATAAACTAGGATTTATCCATAGGTGGGGAAATTTTCTCCTGGTCCAATTTGCTCGTTTATAAATCTGCTTTTGCAGAGACATCAAGCCGGACAATATACTGATAGATAAGGATGGTCACATCAAACTCTCCGATTTCGGTCTTTCAACGGGCTTCCACAAACAACACGATTCCAGTTACTATCAGAGGCTGTTGGATTCAGCAAGCAATCCTCAATCCCCCGCAACTGCGGCGCGGAACAGCGTCCTGGTGAACGCCATCCACCTGACTATGTCCAGTAAGGATCAAATTGCGACCTGGAAAGCGAACCGGCGCAAGCTGGTATGTACCTCTTATCAGCATCCCGTTAGCATTGATGTAATATAGTTTACATTCACAGGCATATTCAACCGTTGGCACACCAGACTACATCGCACCGGAAATATTCCAGCAAAAGGGATACGGAAATGAGTGCGACTGGTGGTCGCTTGGAGCGATCATGTTTGAGTGCCTGGTTGGATATCCACCATTCTGCTCTGAGTCGACACACGAAACATACCAAAAAATTATGCAATGGCAACATTACCTGGTGTTCCCGGATGATGTTCACTTGAGCCGTGAAGCCGAGGACTTGATCCGCAGGTGAGAGGCATGGACTCCTTACTCTGGGGATATCGTGTTGACAGTATGCTAGGCTTATGATCTCCCCAGATCGTCGATTGAACGCAGATCAAATCAAGAGCCATCCATTCTTCTATGGAGTTGATTGGGACTGCATTCGCCGTATTGACGCCCCCTTCGTGCCCAACCTGCGCTCGATAACGGACACCTCTTACTTCCCCACAGACGAGATTGATCAAAGGCCTGCGGAAGCACCTGCCGCGAGCGCGGGTGGGGCACAGCAAGATCTTGCCTTCCTCGGGTGCGTTGACAGCTTTTCAAGTGCGGATCTGGCTGAGATCCCTGCTCAGATATACATTCAAGAGGTTTACTATCTCATCTCATGCTTTTTGAAATATCGTCTAGTTGGCGTATGTGGAAGTGAATCCCGAGACGCGAAGTGTTGTACAATACATACGGGTTCCGGAACCCGCGAAGTCAGAATATCGTATTCAATGAATCTGTAACTTGCTAAACCATCTGCGCTGTACCTCCAGCTTTTTCCCAGTGTGTGCGAATTACTACATGTTACTGAGAATAAACACTTCGGGCATCTCAAATTGCACGAAAATGTAGAATTACCGCTGGTACCGATGGTTCGAGTGGAACTGCGTCTCTGCCGAAGTATTAAAATATCTACGGAGAAAACCGTTGTGCTTCCATTTTTTCCCTAACGTATAGCCGAAAATACCGCCTTTCCAACGACGAAAGCGTAGTACGTGTCGTGCTGACGCAACTCGGACTCTGGTGGTGTTGCCTATTAGAGCTTAGTGAAATTGACCAACGCCAATACTCGCTCGCCAGATGGCGGAAATAATCGACCTTACCCTGTCTCCTCGTCCCGAGGTCATTGAAATCTTGTCTGACCAGGAGGACACTGTAACTTCTCCTGGTCGCCACAACCGAACGCAAGAAAACAAGAAACGTCGGAAGAGGAAAAAAGCTAACGGCCTTGCCACTGCCAGTGATGGCAGCAGTGGCATCGCCAGCTCTGCCCAGCATTCAAGGGCTCATTCATCGGAAATTGGAAACAAACACAGCGACCTCAACGAGCCCACGCCTCATCCTAAATCTGCGTCACAGGTCCTGCAGCCTACTTCCTCGTCTACCATTGGCGAACCTGGTCTTTTCATCTTTGACGGCACAGCTGCTTCCATAGTTGCGGAGGACATTTCTCCTACTCCGGAACCCGCAGAATCCAACGGAGATGGCAATAAATTATTACTGCCAGCTCATGTTGCAATCTTTCATGACAATGGGCCTATTCCCGTCGAGGTGATCCCACCCCAAAAACTGAGCTCAGATGATGAGGAATTTATAGAGTACCTCGATTATGAAGATCGCAAGGTCAGTTCCGTCGTGTTTGCAATATCGTGTACCCGTAAACTGTGTTTCGAGGCCCCTGGATTGGTCCGATATTTTGAAGTTGAAGGAGAAGAAACCAATCAATCAAGACCGTCGATATTCAAATGCAAGAATTGCGGTGCAGAGGGCGAACACAAGACATATGAGTGTCCTATACAAATAGTAAGTGGTAGAATCTTCGGTGTGCATTCTTGCTCACAAGATTCCTCAGTGTCTGACCTGTGGTGCTCGTGACGAGCACTCTACACGAAGTTGTCCAATTGGCAAGACGTGCTACACATGTGGCATGAAAGGTCACATTAATAAAGTACGATTGCTGCGCGTGCGTTGTGCTATACCCTGTCATAATGTGTTATAGACGTGCCCCAATCGTTTTTCGGCTTACGTGGCGTCATCTGATCTTCATGGTGACTGCGATCGCTGTGGATCCACAGAACACAAAATGAATGTACGTTACTATTGATACAGATACTTATATGGAATCGTTTTGACTGGATCACACCATTCTAGGAATGCCCGAACCTCTGGCGCATATACCAATATGTGAACGACGAGGACCGCACCATGATCATACAAAGTCGAGAGGAAAAGAAACAACTTACGATAGGCAAAGGAGGCGAAGGATACATTGGTGGGGAGGTGTGGTGTTATAACTGCGCGAACACGGGTCATCTAGGAGACGTGAGTGAAATCTGTGATGCCATCAATCATCCTGAACGTCAGGAAACCTCAGGATTGCGATGAACTGCCGCATCTAGCGACCGTTCCTTCGGAAAACTCTGCTTTTAACTCCCACAACGTCAAGTTAAGCCCATTCTATAACCCCGCTACCGAGCCAGTTTCTATAAAACGCGGGCCGAGGGAGCGAGAGAGTACGATCGACTGGCCCCGTTTACCGGACGACTGGGATGCAGATGCTCCTGTAGACGTGGGCAAGCGGGGAAAAAACAAGGACAAGGAAAGGCTAGAGAAGAGGTTCAGGGAGCAGGAGGATGACGACGAGGATTGGTTCAATGACATCCGGAACGTGAAGAGGAGAGGAAAGGATCAGCAAGCGCCACCGCCGGGGCCGCGTGGAAAGACGTTCAGGTTCGGGTCGTTTAAAGATGGAGCCTCCTCTCTGCCGCCTTCATTGCCGACCAGCAGCAGTGGATCTAGTTTGCTCGCGCGGATCAGCGATACTTGCGGAGGTAGAAATCGGGGGAAAGGTGATCGTGGTCGCGAGCGACATGGACCATCGCACCAGTCCGAGGGTTTCATTCGTATTCGAGGAGCCGCAACCGATCAAGGGCACCAGGACGGTAGGTATACAAGTTCGCGCAAAACCGATCGGGTACGAGGTGAAGATCGATGGGATAGAGACAAGCCCGAGCATCGAGGATCGAGGCGGAGCCAAGGGTCACGCTACAGAGGTGGCTACGATAGATGATCATAGGAATCGTACGATGAGCCAGCCACACGTTTTCCGGTTAGATACATAGCTCGAGCTCGCTTGCAACTTACTCGACTCGTGAGCACATATATACAAAACATACATAGTACTAACTTCGTACTGTTGTTCATCGCGTCATAAAACATTGCCCACACTACGGATTGCAATGTTGAGCGGGTTGATGGCTTCCCCAACGCTCGACCTTGGCGGGCGGTCGAGGAATGCATCCTCCAAGCTTTCATCTACAACCTTAGACCCAATAGCCTTGGAGGCTTCCATCAGTCCCGTCACCCGCGCTGCAATCTCCATTGAATATGCATCTCTGCGACACGACAAGCATTGCCCAACAGGCATGTATGTCACACCGTCCACAGAGAGCATGCTCATCTGGGACGCCGTTCTTTTCGTGCACCAAGGTGAGTGATGGCAATTCAGCGTCAAAGAAGCCCCGTCGATGAACTTCTCGCGTGTGCTCTCCAGGCGACTACGCAGGCTCCGTTCTCAAGTTTGTCATGACATTCCCCGACAACTATCCCGATCGACCTCCTACGGTGCGCTTCGTAACGGACGTATTCCACCCGCTCGTCGCGAGTCAGACAGGGATGCTCAACTTGACGGCACGATTTCGACCCTGGAGGCGAGTTGCTTGTCCGCCGATGTAGACGACAGGCTAACGATATTTACCGGTACACCGTAGACCGAAGGAACATCACGTTCACGACATTTTGTACTTTGTGAAGACTGCGTTCAAGGAACGCGCGCTCGACAAATTGAACGAGATGGATGTAGCGAACAAGGAGGCTTTCAAGTACGTGTCGTCTTCATGTTCTGAGACTCGGCTTACATGTCGTCAGGCTGTAAGTCCGTCCTGCGCAACGCTAGTATTCTTACTTCACTTTTAACGTTGCTCGATAGATATACGGAGAGTCGGTCTTCTTTCACAGCCCTCGCCCAGCAATCCTCGCAGTTATCGCAGTCACCAAGCGCGCTCTATGATGCTCCAAGTTCGAGGAAAGCTTATTCGTTTCGCTTTGCTCCGTCCGACCCCGGGCAAGTCAACAAGGTTCTTGAAACGCTTTCAATTCAAACACCCTCTGGGCACTCGTCATAGAACACAATAATTCCATCGTGTAATGTGCAACTTATTACAGAAGAAAACGGTTCCAGTATGCGCTCTTGGCAAAGCAAGAATGAAAGAGACCCATTTCGATCTATCCTCTTTGAAGAATGGAATAGGTTGTGTCGCAATTCCATAATTTCATTTCAGCTACACCCACACCGTTTCTTCAGATTCCTTGTACAGTGTGCTACTTGTCCTGCCACAGCCAAGGCTCCGCCCCCAGTGCCAATGACTTAGTACTGGCAGTGATGATGGTCCTAATTAGCACTGAAGGAGGCCCTCCACAAGCAGTGTACGGTTTAACATTATGGGTCGCAGACCCTGTTGGAATAGTTTAGACTACTGGTTTTCAGTACATATAGATTATGGTTTCTCTCCGTTCTAGAAATTCGAAACTCTTCCAGCTCTGAAAGCAATCACACTTCAGGTTGCATTCTCAAGAATTCGTGGACCGGATCATCGCTACTGCTGTAGTCATTGACACTAGACGGCCTATTGTCCAAGCGATACACCGTTTCAATGTAAGGAGTATCCGTGTCATCGTCCTGCTCTCGGGAGGTTGACATGATGATCCTAAGGTGAGTGAATATCATTGCGTACCTCTCTGACCCTTGCGAAATGCTTGGAAAGCTTCTCAATTACCAAACTGTACGGCAAGTGCTGAGTCAATTTCCTGAAATCGTTCCGTGAGCTGTCAACTGTTCAGACAGTTCCCAGTGAAATAGTTACCGTCGAGGCTGAACATTGAGGGAGTGTCGGGCATCCAAAGTAGAGTCGAGCACATTGGACGAGTGTGCGCCTTCGCTCACAGATAACTTGATAGAATATTCTTTGTCAGAGTTACTACGACCAAAATTCCTCTCATAAAGCTCGAAACTGTAACAAACGAAAAGTGAGACCTTCATCAGACACAAGGACTGAGCGACGGACGTGATGTGTGACTGCATTGTGTAAATTAACTTTATCCCCAGCGCGGTAGGAATCAAAGGTCACGTACGCAGTAATCCAGTTCTGGGATCCGTCTGTTGGCTATGGGCAATCCAGATAGTAAAACGAGGTTGACCAGCGTGTGGATGTGGCTCTCCTTTGTGAAGTACAGGGTGACGGAACTTCCGCCATTATTCCGCGCAGCTTCGAGGTCTTCAACGACCTTTCGAAGTAGAGGAAGCGAGGTCAAGACTCCTATTTCTTCCCTATTCGGGGAAAAAAGGTGGGTATATCTTGGGATCGACAAAAAGGTGGACTAAACACACTTTTCATAGGGATCGATGCCATACTCCTGGGGGGCGACCAAGTCGAAAAGTGCCTTTGCACGACCATATAGTTCGTGGAGCTTGCGATCTTGCGTATGATTCGGGTCTGTGCCTTGTCCAGCATGTTCGTCAAAGATGGCAAATAAGAATTGCCGATGATGGAGGGCACAATATTTAATGGTGTCGTACAGTTCAGAAACCTGCGGCAAGACATTGGAATAAATAGCAGAACACGTCATGATCTCTTCTGACTTACACGGGAAGGATCAAACTTCTTCTGTTCCACGTCACAAAAGTCTTCAAACAGCTTTTCCCAGCGTTCTCGGAAGAGCCATGGTTCATCTCCGCAGCACCTGGGTGGCGTTCAACCTGGTTCAATTGAATACACCACCATACACGTACCAGCGCTCTTGAATTTTTTGGACATCCAAGGTTTCAAAATTCTTGCGCATGATGGCGCGGAACGAGCTCAGGAGCTCAATAACTTCCTGGATTACGCGATAAGATGAGCTCATCATAGATGTGAATGTTCCGTGTGCACTCACTTTCACAACTTCGACCGGCTCCTTCTTCATGTTCTTTGGCCACGTGAGCTCTGGTCGTTTCTCAGACTCACCAGGCCTGAGTAGTATCTTGAGTCGCTTCTTGACATCATCCATGAGATCCTTTGCGGCATTTGAGTCATCTAGAAGATCCTTGCAGACGATAAGAGCGGGGTGCCCTCCATAAGAACTTGAGCCATTCTTATGCGGCGTTATATTGATCGGAGTATCATCTAGAGAAGAGCGGGAGGAAATGGAACTGGCGGAGGAAGACGGGGGATAGTTTGACTGGTTGTCAAGCAGAGCAGCAGCAAATATTTCTGCCGAGGCAATAACGCGTCGCTCCGATGAAGTGTAAATCTAAGATGTAGGTTAGCGACGAGGAAGTGCAAGCCACCCGAAGTTAAGAATTTACTGTGACATTCTGAAGGGCATCCTTATCTACCCGCGGAAACATGAGCACCTCGGCGGCGGCGAGCTGGAATGATGACCTACTCATGATGGAAATGTCTTTCTTCATATTTTCGCCGAGATCTCTAGATTGGTATCTTGCCGAATGTGTAAACTGCAGATAACAATGCTGTAGAAGGGCATCAAGTGACAGCAAACAAGATCTTACCTCACCTCCCCATTTGAAAACCAGGGTTAATTTGATCAATTTCCGTGGCTGACGAGCTTGCCGCTTTGAGTATACGGGCTTGAGTTGAGTCTTCGTTCCAGGCAGGTCGATCTTACTGAAAAGAGCGTTGTTTAGCTGTGTAAGCTTAGCGAGATCATCGCCGTTAGCGCCAAGACACTTTGCCTCCTCCACCGCTTTCGCGACGAGGTTCAGTTGCTTCCTCTCCCGGAGTATGATCTCGTCCTTTTCTCCGTTGAGCAGGCGGACGAAGGGTTGGGTCCAAACATCGCCGACGGGAAAGTTGAATTTCAGCTTTTGCTTTGGGGTGCGATCAGCATGGCGGAAAACGGTCACGTTTGCTTTGAGGCGCCAGCTTGCGAACTGGGGCACGGCGTCGGCTGGAGGGAGAGGACGGTCTATGGAAGACGAGACGCGAGTGCAAAGAGAGGCAAGAATCTCTGCTGCTTTGTCTGGTGATCGGGAGACTGTGTGAGCGTGTTTACTGCGTGCGATGGCTGGAAAAGACGCAAACCGTAATAGGACTCGTTGCCTTTGACAAAACTCCAACCGTTGACGTCAATGACCTGGCTAGTCTTCCCGCCTTGGCACCTCAACATGTCAAAGCCACAGATGTTTTGACCAAATGCTTGGCAGATCTTGGCAGCATAGGATTTCTCCCGTTCGCTGAGATGGGTGATGAAACTGGATGACAGGGTTGAGATGCGATAAGAATGATGCGGACGATAAGGGGATACCGTATTTCTTTGCCTTCGGTGTTGCGTCGAACGACGCCGTCTACGACGGGAGACTTGCGGGTTTCGGCATGGAAATAGTCTGTGCCAACGGTATAGACCTTGATGTCTTCTGAGTTGTCGACATCGATGAACTCTTCATAGATGTAGGAGCCGTCAGTTCGAGGGTAATTGAGGGACGGATCGTGGTCGCTTGACTGATTTCCAACCTGGGACGGAGATGAAGGGATGAAGGGGTGGGCATGGGAACAAGGGACAAACCTTCCTGAACAAGCGACGGCCACCGCCTCCACGGAAGTAGATGTACACGTTATGGTCCTCGCCGCTGACTGGTTTCTCGACAAAAGGTTTTTCCAAGACCTTTCCATCAATGATGATGGCATTGCCATCCTCGCGGATGGATACTTCTGGGGTGACACGAAAGTCGCCGAGCTGGATGCCGAGTTTGTCGAACATGAGGTGCTTGAGGTCGGGATCGATACGTGGACCTGCATCTCTGGAAACCTCGAGACGCCTTGGGGTGGGGATGTGCAGATGGTCCAAGATGGCGCCGACGAGACGACGGTCCCAGAGGAGAGCCTGGGGGGCAAGGTCGTTTATGCAAAAGGGGCCGCGAAGTCTGACGTAAGAGATGGCCTTGTCAAGAGGAAAGTCTGTTGAAAAGAAGGAGATGAGAACGTCGCAACGTGGCCAATTTTCCACGTCTGCGACAGGCGTGAGACGAGTGTACGGAATGAGGGCAGAACTGCTGACCCTCGTCGAGGATGACTTTGTCACCGAAGACTTTGACTTCTATTGCGCCACGGGACCACTCGACGAGACGTGTCAGAATCTCACGCATCGGCTTTGAGCGGGCCTTGATGTCCATGGCACAGATGCCGAGGACGACGGGTGAGCGGGGGATGTCATGTAGTGGGGGAGGGTCAGAGTAGGAAGCGACGGACGCGGGTGATGAGGATCGCGTGAGAACCTGAATGGGACTCGAGCGCTGCGCTGTCTTGCAAGGCATGAGTCTGTGTTTCCAAGATGAGATGACAGGCCAGGGCTCTTTGCTGAATTCAACTCAGCGAAGCCAAGACCCCGCACGTGAGTTAAGCACAGCCACGTGATGAGGCAATTGTGCGCACACTGATGAGCCATTTTATGGACGGACGGAGGGACTCGGAGGGATTTATAATGCCCAAGCATTCGATGACTTGGCAGCATGGATACCACCATCTTCCTCTCCAATCTGCACTGCGCCAGGTGAGCCATCCCCCCCTCTCCCAGCCCCCTCTGACCGTCGATAGCTGTGTCCGCACCATCGAGCTCGCCCTCTCCGCACTCGAGCCAGCCCCTGTCTCCGTCGACGTCTCCATCGTCTACCAGTCCGTCTCTCTCCGCCATCCACCCGCCCTCTCCCGCGCCCGCATCCACGCTGCCCTCGACGATGCCGGCTTCGATCTCCTCAATGAATCAACTCCCCCCACCCAGCGCCCAAAGCATGTCCAGCAGTGTTCCCTCTGCCAACGCTCGCTAGACGCCCTCCTCAGGCCGTCCAGCCTTTCGTCCGAGAGCACCGTCCCCATCCCGCACAAGATCACCCTCTCCGTCGGTGGCATGTCCTGCTCTTCCTGTGTCGCCACGATCACAGACATGCTGTCCCGTCTGCCCGGCGTATCCGACGCCGTCGTCAGTCTCCTCACCAACTCTGCCACCCTCCATCTCGAGAACATGTTCCTTCTCTCCTCCGTCACCGACACGATCGACGACTGCGGCTTCCAAGTAGAGCTCATCAGCGCAGATCCCATCCAGCCTCCACCTCCCGCCGCAGGTCCCCGCGCGATCTCCCTTCGCGTGGACGGCATGTACTGCCCGTATGTCCGCCTCGTCTCTGCACGCGTTCTCTCACCCATTCCCATCAGGCATTGTCCCAGAAAAATATTGGATGCACTACGTGACCTTTTCCCCAGAATTGCCATCACCAAGCCATTCACCGATCATACTGACCCAATAGTCGAGATATTATATGAGCCTGCCCCCCCGGATTTCACCGTCCGCACCATCATTTCTCGTATTCTATCTGTAGATCCCGCATTCACCGTCTCTCCATATCACCCTCCCACACTCGAGCAGCGCACCCGCACCATGCAGCTTCACGAGCAATCAATCATTCTCAACCGTCTTTTCTTCACCTTGATCATCGCCATCCCTGCGTTCATCATTGGTGTCGTTTACATGAGCCTCGTCCCCTCCGGAAACCCCTCCAAAGCCTACCTTATGCAGCCCATGGGGAATGGAAACGCATCACGCATACAGTGGTCCATGTTCTTCTTGGCAACACCCGTCATGTTTTATGGCGCGGCCATCTTCCATCGCCGGAGCATCAAAGAGATAGTCTCCACGTGGCGGAAAGGAAGCTCGACGCCGATCATTACCCGCTTCACCAGATTTGGGAGTATGAACCTTCTTGTAATAGTTCGCATTTCTCCGTCCGTTCTCGCCACTCATCCTCCTTCTTAGGTCTCCACCGGCGTGTCCGTGGCGTATTTCGCCTCCGTTGCACTCCTGGCACTTGCCGCGTCTCAGCCGCCTGCTTCAAACGGAGTCGGTGACACCACTACATACTTTGATTCCGTCGTCTTCCTCACCTTGTTCTTGTTGTGCGGTGAGTGGCAATGGTGGTTTGATTTTCTCCGCCGAGCTGACTCCGAGCTGGTTTAGGCCGGTACCTCGAAGCCTATAGCAAAGCACGAACCGCCGACGCCATCACAGCGTTGGCTTCCCTTCGCCCAGCAGAGGCCCTTCTAGTGACTCCACGTGGTCCGTCCGACGCGGTTTCTTATTCCTGTAACGTAGACCTCGAGAAAGGTGACCTCGAGAAGGGTGACCGGGAGAATGGAGACCTTGCTGTTGTCCCTGGGTTTAAAATTGAAAAAGTATCTGTTGATCTTCTCGAAGTCGGAGACATCGTCCGTGTCTCGAATGGAGCGACTCCACCTTCTGATGCTACTATTGTTTCTGGTGCCGAGACCTCGTTCGATGAGAGCTCCCTCACGGGTGAGGCCAAGCATATCAAAAAGAAGGCCGGTGATCGAGTTTTCCTCGGCACGATCAACAAGGCAAAAGCCGTTGATGTCAGACTGGACACCGTCGGCGGCGTAACGATGTGAGTATTCATCCGACGCTAGTGGCTACCGTTTCATAATCTTGGCAGGTTGGATCACATCGTCCGGATTGTTCGTGAAGGACAAGTCCGTCGTGCGCCAATCGAGCGGATCGCGGACCTGGTTACAAGCATATTCGTCCCAGTCGTCACTCTGCTCGCCATCCTCACTTGGGTTGTCTGGCTCGCTCTCGGACTAGGAGGTGCGATCCCTCGCGATTATCTCGACATTGAAGTGGGTGGCTGGAGTATGTACTATTTGTTGTATTTCCTTGTTCCTTTTGTTAACTTGCTCTACATTAGCCGTGTGGTCGCTGGAGTTTGCGATCGCAGTGTTCGTGGTCGCCTGCCCTTGTGGTATTGGCCTCGCTGCCCCAACTGCCCTCCTCGTCGGTTCCGGTCTCGCAGCCAAATACGGCATCCTCGCACGCGGCGGAGGCGAAGCATTCCAAGAGATGGCGCAAGTCGACGTGGTTGTGTTCGACAAGACCGGAACGCTGACCGAGGGAGGGCAGCCTCAAGTCTCAGACTTTGAGGTGACTTCCGGGCCAGTGTGGACGCGCCAGACCATCCTTGGAATTGCTGCAGAACTCGAGTCTGCGTCATCGCACCCGTTAGGTACCGCCATCAAACAATACGCGGCGAAGCACGAAGCGGGCCCGTTGAACGCGACAGGTTTCGACGAGGTTGCCGGGCGCGGTGTGAAGGCGCACTTTGAGGCGTTGGGTTGTACGGCTCTCGTTGGGAACGAAGCCTGGATGCGGGAGCACGGGGTCGTTCTGGACAGTCCAACGGCTACCAAGTTGGCCAAGTGGACGACCGAGGCCAAGAGTATCGTCCTTTTAGCGATCAGCGATGGCGGCGCCGACACCTTTTCTGTCGTGGCCATCTTTGCCGTGACGGATCCTCTGCGACCAGAGGCTCCAAGCGTCATTCGACTGTTCCGCGAAAAGGGGATCGCAACTTGGATGATCTCTGGCGACAACGAGCTGACGGCAAAGGCTGTCGCGAACATGGTTGGTATCCCAGAGACGAACGTCTTGGCAGGCGTGCTCCCCGACCAGAAAGCAGAAAAGATCGAATGGCTGCAGGCGAACGGTGCCAAGCGTCCCGGTTCGAGATGGCAGAGGCTTCTCGGCAAGGGGGGGACGAACGAGCGGTGCATCGTGGCAATGGTCGGCGATGGTATCAACGACGCACCTGTAGGTCGTTTTCTTTTTTTACTCTCATCGGGCGTACTGACGGACGCGAAAGGCACTGGCTGCGAGCGACGTTGGTATTGCCATCGGATCTGGCAGCGACGTTGCCATCTCCAGCGCGTCGTTTATCCTCGTATCTTCGAACCTCAAGAGCCTCCTCACGTTGTGCGACCTATCGCGAAAAGTCTTTAACCGCGTCAAGCAAAATTTCGTGAGCGCCCCGGGTCCCTTCAGTACGACAATGGCTGACTACGTTCTCTCGCAGGTTTGGGCGTTCATGTACAACATCATTGCGGTGCCGATCGCTGCAGGCGTGATATACCCCGCTGGTCACGTTCGTCTTTCCCCCGTGTGGGCATCACTGGCGATGGCTTTATCGTGAGTCTTGAAAGAGTGCAGATTCGAAGTGCTAACCTGTGTCCCCAGGTCCGTCTCTGTCGTCGTTTCTTCTTTGTCACTCAAGCTATATAGGGAACCCAAAGTATAAATCCCACCTGGAAATCATCTATCTAAATATCTTATGCTGCAGTTGCTGGCGGCTAGCGTAGAGTATATAGGGGCTATTCACAAGCTGTGTATTATCAAATGTAGCCGTATCGATATACCCACTACGATTTATGTTGCTGCAAAAGTTGATGTTCCTTTTTGGTGCGATAAAAGTCTGAGAACGACAGCCGAATACCCAAGAACCGGCAGTCGAGATCAGGGTGGGATTGAAGCGCATGGACGATGGATTGTGCAGAGTCGCTAAAGGACGTGCTGTACTCTTTCACGAGCGTACGGATATTCGAAAGGGACTGAGGGCCCATACGATCCGGCGTTAGCGTGGAGTAGACCCCCTGACAAGACGTGAAGCAGTGCGGAGGAATGATTCAAACGAGACATACTCTATCCACGTCTTTTGCTTGGTCTCGTTTCGCTGATTCTGCCAAGCAGTAGTGGTAAAAGTTTTCCTGTCGACAGAGTCGTCACAAGCGACTGAGATTCTGGGGGTCGAGACTCACGATGGCCTCACGGAACTGCAGGATTGTCTGAAAGACGTCTCGGACTTGGGTAAGGAGGTTCTCCTGAAAAAGGAACAGCTAAGTGCATGAGCAATTCCAGGGAAATGGGTGCAGACCTCCTTTCCGGCTTTAGGGAAAAGCAAGAACACCTTTTTGACCATCCTGTCGAGGTACGACCGATGTGCCTCGATCATGGCGTCGAGATCGCCCTCACGTTTTTGGAAAAACTCGGTCAAGTTCGTCCAGGAGCACGCTATGACCTCCAACTGGCAGTAGGCCTGCATCTGGCGAACGAAATGTATCATTTCAGCCATGACGATGCGAATCTGGTGCCAATCATATTCGAGTTCTAAAACGTCCCTTGTGAGCAGGACAAATCAGAGACGGGGGAAAGCCTACCAGGTAACCTCAGGAACGTCCTCGATGCACCCGCGATTCTCATCCAACCCTGACTCAGGGTGCTCTCCATCCTCTTCAGCTTCCACAGGTGATTGAACAGCTTCAAATACTTGACCATCGAATCAGGGTCGAGTATCGTATCAATCGGTGCATCCACTTTGTATTCGAGGGTAAAGACATCCCAGCCGATTTCGCCATGGGAGTACTCGAGCACGCGTGCGTCGAGTCTGCGGAGGACGTCAGGGGGGTCGTTTTGGGCATTGGAGGAGCGGACCGCTGTTTCGAGTGTCGCAGTCAGGTTATGTCGATAGAGGGTGTTTGCGGGGCGAGCGAGACTTGGCCTACAGAAACGATCAGAGGACGCCACTCAGTCGCAAGGTCGACTTGCCCTAAAGCCTCCATGAGTTGCTCTGCAAAGTCTCCATAACCGAGGAGCATATAATGTTTTAGAGCATGAAGATGATCCATCAGTTTGAACTTTTCGATGAATACCTCAAAGAGTCGTCGACTGGCGGTCGAGTAGGCAGAGTCTATGGATCGCTCGAGCCCCGCGATATCACTGTACTTGAGGACTGTCAAAGGTGAGAAATGTGACAATGTCGAATGCGGGAGGAGGGGGACTCACTCCCGCCGGTGTTGCTCATCTTTTCACGGGTGGCAACCCAATCGCTGTCGTGGCAGCTGTATCGGATGAAGTTGAGGCTCTTCCCGGTGGAGAAGATCTACGAAGAGGATTTGATTGATGCGTTGCTCGGCTGGTGATCCTGCTTACCTTTTTCCCAAAGGCTTCTCCGACGAACATGGGTAGCATGTCCTTTCTGAAACGGTACTTTGTCTCCCAGAGCCGAAGGCCGCCTTCGCGGTCGGTGGACATGTCCTCTGCGTCGCCAGCGAGTGCGCCAAACATGGCGTCTCCACCGCCTGTGAGTAACGAAGGGTGTAGCAGGTATTGCACGTGGGCAAAGTCCGGGTCTACAGACACAAAGAACTCGTTGTAGGGATCGTAGAGCTCGCCTGAAAAGAGCCATTTGTGCAGGGTGGAAAAGAAGGGTTTGGATACCTGTTTGGAGTTGGGGTGAGTTTGCGGACAAGGGGGGAGGCAACAAACCTCTTCGAGCAACTGATCTGTGAACTTGCGAACAAAAGGGTCGCCGTTATCGGTGTAGCTGTGAATGAGGTTAACTAACGCGCCACCCTGGGCGTCTGGCAAATGTTCTTCAGGGGGGTGTATGCGGGTGAATTTGAAAGGAGTACCTCTGGCGCCCTCGACGCAGACGCTCATCATGCGCATTCTGAGCCTCCAGTCGTTTACCCAGACATCGAGGCGCTTTAAAGTGAGACCGGACTCTCGGTCTGGGATGTCGGGGTCGGTGTCTGTATTTGGGATTGACATCTGGGACTCGAGGATGGCGACGAGACGGTAGTACTCTGTGAGTTGGGCCTGGAGGTGGTGGCATAGACTCTGTTCGATCATGCCGACGGCGGAGCGGCGCTGGCTGTCTTTGACGAAGGCGTCGACCCTAGAATAGAGATGGCCGACTTCGGCGAGTCTGTGTATGAGAGACCTCACGGGGGAGGGGATGATGTGTCTCTGTGTGCGGGTCAGGAAGGGGGAGGGAGAAAGAGGGAGGGTGTACCGTGTCGTCGAGGAAGACGAGGCTGTTAATGTCATCTTGGTCGGAGAAGGCCAGCTGTACGTGTTTGCCGGATATGCCCTGGAGGAGATAGAGGGTGTCGCGCAGGAGAAGATGCTCTGGGATGCGCGCTTGGGCTTGTTGGGTGAGTGTGTGTACGGGACGAGCAAGCGGGGAGGTACCTGTTCGGGCGCGGTAGTCGCGCAGGATGTCGGCCTTTGACTTTTTGTTTGGCAGACGGGGATCTACCGGGCTCGGGGCGGCGGAGGGCGGCCTGGTGGCGGGGGGATGGAGGGCGGCGAGGAAGGGCGGGGCGGGAGCGCGTGGGGACGCGGCGAGGGCGTAGAGGAAAAGGAGGGCCTCGTGTTTGCGCGAGAGGACGGGCTGGGGCGGGTGAGCGGGAAGGGGAGGAGGGGAGGGGAGGGACGGACCTGGTCGAGGAGACGGGCGAGCAGGTTTGTGAAGCGGAGGGAGGCGGAGGGGTGGAGGACTGGGAGGGGGTGAGCGGGGCAGGGAGGGGGCGGGAACGCTCACGGTGTCGCTTTATGAGGCTGGCGAGGTGTGCGGTGTCGGACTCGTAGGCCTGTCCGATGTGGCTGTGGACTGTGAGCGGGGCCGATTGGCGGGGAGTGGGCTGACCTGGCGAGGATGTCGGCTGCGTGGGCTGCGAGGTCGTCTCTCAGCGCTCGGTTCTCGCGCGACGCGGGCACCACCCCGTCCACCAGCGCGTCCAGCGACGACGCGGCCATGGTGGCTGTGACGATCCAACCCTGCCATGGACCCCCGCTCGTTCGCATACCAGACCCGCCTCCTCGAGCGCACGTCCCAGCCAAACTCCCCCAGGCCACGCTGGACGCCCTCCCACCGCATCGCAGGCAGTCTCGATGCCGTCAGAGGAAAGTGGGAAGAGCGCGCCCGCGCCGACCTAGACGACCACCCCAAGCGGCACACCCTCCCCGCCCACATCGTCGCGTCCCCGCTCTCCCCAAACTCAACCGGCGTCTCCGTCGAGAACCCCGACTCTGCTTCCCCAACTGCCCACCGCATTCGCTTGCCAGCACCCTCGATACCGGAATCACCCCATACCCCGCCCCCCCGTTCACGTCGCTCAAACACCCTCGACGCCTCCTCCGTCAGCTATGCCGCCGCCCGCCAGGCGTTGAACAGCGTTGCTGATTCTCCCCCAATCCCCTCATCCCCCACATCCAGACGCTTGCTCACCCCCACTGCCTCTGCGCCCACTCTTCATCGCCGGCCCACCTCGCTCTATGCCACCCCACCAACGCCACCGGACAAGCTTCGCCATCGTGCATCCTCCAGTCTCGATCTTACCGACACTCTTCCCCCCTCCCCCGACCGCTCGTATTCTCCCTCTCCCGCCCCGTCTTCCGTCATGTCCCCCACTCCCTATAAAAGCTCATACATGGCCAACAAAAAGGCTTCCACCTATGGTCAGATCGGTGCCCGCAAGCTTGGTCGCCATCTTCCCCGTATAGCCAGTGGAGACGGCGATGACACCCCACACGAGCACGAACAGACATCTCCACCAGTGGTCCACTCCACTCCACAAAAGGGAAGTCACCATGTTCGTGAACCACCCCTCTCCCCCGACCGCGTTGCATCTGGGTTTGCTCAGTCCGATGACGTCGCCGGCGTACCTGGTCGCCTCCGTTTGTCCAGAGACACCGCCCCAAAAGATGCTTCCCCCCTGCCCTCCTCCCGTTTGACACGGGGCCTCTGGGCAGATACACAAAGGCATCTCCTCCAGGCCTACGAGTATTTGTGTCACGTCGGTGAGGCCCAGCAATGGATAGAGGGTTGTCTCGGCGAGGAACTCGGCTTTGGTGTCGTCGAGATGGAAGAAGGCCTGAGGAACGGTGTCGTTCTCGCCAAGCTGGTCAGAGCATTTCAAGGCGAACGAGTAGTTCGTCGCATCTACGAGGTACCCTTGTCTCCCTCCCTCCATCTCTGCCATTGACCACTTTCCCAGTCAAAGTCGTCCAAGCTGGATTTTCGACACTCCGACAACATCAACTATTTCTTCGTCTTTGTTCGACAAGTTGGTCTCCCCGAGGTAAGTTCTCCCTTCTTCATTGTCGATATCCTCTAATTCACAATCCCTCAGGGCTTCATCTTTGAACTCACGGACTTGTACGAGAAGAAAAATCTTCCAAAGGTCATCTATTGCATTCATGCCCTCAGGTATGATACGAGCTTTGCCTAGTTGCCAACGACTCATATTGCGTAGTCATCTCCTCGCGAGGCGAGGACTAGCCCAGCGTATCGGAAACTTGCTTGGTCAATTGCAGTTCTCTGACGATCAGCTGCAGAAGACACAGAAAGGGCTCAACGACGCCGGCGTTCCAATGCCCAACTTTGGCGATGTAGGTCGAGAACTCGCCAAAGAGATCAACGAAGATCCAGAGGTCGAAATAGAGACCGAGGATGAGCGTGAGCCTTACCATACCGCATCGTCTTTTTGCCCCATCATCGCTTATGTGCATCCTAGGGCGAGACCGCTTGCTTTTGGAGAGCGAGGGTTCCATCCGCGCTCTTCAATGTTTGGCGCGTGGATTCCTAGTTCGAAAAACACAGGCCACCCAACACGCCCGTCTCCGTTTTGCAGAACGATATGTACCCAAGCTGCAAGCCATATGTCGCGGGGCCATCGCACGACGTCAAGTCTCTGATCTCCGCAGGGAAACCGCCGATCTCACCCCTTGGGCGATTCGCCTCCAAACCGCCGCCCGCGCGGTCCTGAAGCGTAGGCAGTGGCTCGCCTACCTTGAGCGTATTCGGGCGTCCGTCAAGTATGTCGTTAAAGCACAGGCACAGATTCGGGGCGTGCTCCAGCGCCGGCGATTTGCTCGACTCAAGGCGGCACTGCAGAGCAGTCGGGTACTCTTTGTAAAGTTGCAATCTTCCGCGCGGGCAAAAATCGCGAGACAAAACGTGAACGAGGTATCCAAGACGTTTGCCAAAGTCGAAATTTCGACGTCTGTTGTCTCCGTGCAAGCGGCCGCACGTGGATTCTTGACGAGGGCTACAATATCTAAGCAATTGAGGAAGCTCGATCTCGCGGAGGATAGCGTCGTTGCCCTTCAGGCCCAGTGCCAAGGTGTACTCGTGCGTCGACGGATCCGGACGCAGCTTGCGAAACTGGACGACGCGTCTTCCACCGTCATCCGAATTCAAGCCGCAGCCCGGACATATATCGCTCGTAAACGCCTACTCAACCTCATCCGTGGCCTTCGTCGAGCGACCCCAATGTTGATTGGTCTCCAAGCCCGTGCTCGTGCAAGTCTTGCCCGTCAGCAACACAAGAACGTCAACAAAGCACTCTCCGAGATCAAAGTCCTTTCTTCCGTTGGTGGTTTTCAAGCGCTTGCCCGTGCAAGTCTTGTCCGTCAGCAACACAAGAACCTCAACAAAGCACTCTCCGAGGTCAAAGTCCTTTCTTCCGTAGGTGGTTTTCAAGCGCTCGCCCGTGCCGCGCTCGTTCGTAACCAGCACCGGGAGCAACAGAAGAAACTCGAGTTCGTAGCACCCAATGTGACAGGTTTGCAGGCCGTTGCAAGAGGTTATTTGGTACGCAGGGCCTACGTCGCATGGCGTGATCATCTGTGGGACAGTCAGCCCGTCGCGACAACGTTACAGGCACTGCTACGTGGCGTTCTCCAGAGGCGCAGGTTCCACGCAAAGATACAGTACTACCGCGAGAATTTGCACAAAGTCATCAAGATCCAGTCTCTTTTCCGTGCAAAGGAAACACGCGAGCAATATCGTCAGCTTACTCTGGGCAAGAACGTCACGGTTGGCACGATCAAGAACTTTGTCCATCTTCTCGACGATTCAGAGGCCGATTTCCAAGACGAGATCAAGGTGGAGAGGTTGAGGAAAAGGGTTGTCGAGAGCATTAGAGAAAATCAGGCACTGGAGAACGACGTGAACGATCTGGACGTCAAGATTGCGCTAGTGGTGCAGAACGTCAAGTCGTTTGAGGAACTTGTCAAAGTGCGCCGGATGTATGGCGCGGATAGCGCCGCAGCGCATGCCGCACGAGCTTCCATTCTTGCTGCCCACGGTGACCCCTTTGCCGGACCTTACACTTTGGACCATGCGGCCAAACGGAAGCTCGAACTGTATCAGCAGCTCTTTTACCTGCTTCAGACGCGAGGAGACTATCTGCGTCAGCTGTTCGTTGAGCTGACCGACGCTGACTCGGAAAAGCATAGATCATTGGTAGAGCGCGTTGTGTTGACATTGTTTGGTTACGGACAAGATAGACGAGAAGATTATCTTCTGCTTAAGCTATTCCAGGTTAGTGTCGTCAGAACGCGATCATACAGTTGTTCATCTTTTCATCCACAGCTGTCCATTCGCCAGGAAGTTGCCGGTGCCCAGACAGTTGACGACGTCGTTGGTGGCCATCCAATGTACATCAATATCGCAGTACAATATCTACGACCCAAACAGGTTACCTACGTTCGGGACACGCTCCAAGCCATTGTGCGGGAACTCGTTGAAGCTGCCGACCTTGATCTCGAGTCAGATCCCTCGATAGTATGTATTGCACTCTTTGTCAATGACAAACTCTCAGTTGAACTTAGATCCATCGGGCGAGGATCGACATCGAGGAAATGCGGTCTGGTAGAGCCACTGCAAAGCTCAAAGATCTACCTTTCTACGAAGCCCTCAAGGATCCAGATACCAGAGCTGAGTACATTAGACGTAGGCGAAGCCTCGGAAATTTTATCGCAACCACTCACGAAACAACGTTGTCCAGATATGCAAAAGTTGCAATGGTGGAGCGAAGCTTTCATGGTAGCTATCATCCAGTCAACTAGAAGGATGCCATATAGTATGCGGTTCATCGCGCGCGAGACATTGCTTTCCTTGCGTGTATGTCGAAAGCAACCTTTTGATTGTTATAGTGCTCATGTCGGTTCAGGAAAAATTTCCTGGTGCACCGGACAATGCTTACGCGGCATGTATCGCAAGGCTGGTTTTCTACAGATACCTCAATCCAGCCATCCTGTTAGTTCCGTCCACCCTGCAAGTCGACTCTTTCTGACTCTCACTCCAGCGCTCCGGAGACTTTTGATATGGTCTCCACAGTTGACGTCGCCTCGAGGAAGAATCTCGCACAGATATCTCAGGTGCTGACACAGATTACCTCTGGCTCCGAGTTCTCAGAAGACAGCCCCCAATTTGTACCCATCAATGAGATGGTGCGCAAGACCATTGCGGAAATGACAGTCTGGATGCTCCAGAGTGATTATCCCCCAATCATGGGTCCGTCAACGTTGTCTGATGTTTTCATTTACAGTTGCGGATGTCCCAGATGCTGAGACTCATTATCATGCCCATGAATTCTTGGACGTTACCGTTCAACCGAAGCCTATTTATATTTCACCCAATGAGGTATATGGAATGCATGCTTTACTCTCGAAATACCAGGATAAACTCGTAAGACTTTACGTCTTTTCGCGATTGCTCGCAACTGACTTGTTTATTCAGTCGCCCTCCCGTGATGATGCTCTGCGTGTCATATTGCACGAGTTGGATGGTGTTCCGCATCTCGATAATGACGAGCTAAAGGATGCTCGAGATAAGGCTGTTACTCTAGAGCTCACGAACAGGTTTGCGCGTGTCCGAGGTTAGTTCCGTTCCAAGAGCCAAATATCCTGCTCATGTTGCCCCAAGATCCTCAAGCAGACGAGAAAGCATTGTGGGTCCAAGCCAAGCGTGGTGTTCTAGCGATCCTTCGCGTTCAACCTGCGCAAGACCTTGTTGAGTCTTTGATGCGCCCAGTATCGGAAGAAGACGAATCGCGTTGGGAGACTATTGTGTCTGAAATGGACAACGAGCCTGTTAACAGACGCATGCCTTCGACCGGTGGTGTTGAATCTGGGTACAGGCTTGAAGACATACGATCGTATGTATACGAGCTCTTCTCGCGGGGGTGTTATACTGATAGGTTTCCAGACTTCAATTCAAGGAAGTTAAGGCGCATGCCATATTCTTCCTTCTCGAGCTGGAGAAGCTGGGGAAACTCATGCGGAGCGACGGGTTTCAAGGCATCCTCAATGCTATTGCAAGTGACGTTCGCAGCAAGCACCGTAAACGACTGCAACGACAACAAGAGATGGACAGCATGATGGGTGCTCTCAAATATCTCGGCGAACGCAAGAAGTACTTTGAGGAGCAGATAGATAGTTACCACAACTACGTCGAAGCTGCGATGGCTACCATGCAGCGAGGGAAAGGGTGGGAAACTCTACGCTATGTCTTGTGCGGTGGACTGACATGGTCTTTGTTTCAAGAAAAAAGCGTTTTGTTATTCCATTCACAAAGCAGTACTTCCACCTCCGCGACCTGCAGAAATCCGGCAAGACTCCTCAATTTGGTTCGTTCAGATACAGCGCCAAAGACCTTTACGAGAAAGGCATCCTCTTGTCCATCGACAAGTTCTCCCCTCGCCAGTTTGATAAGATTGATGTCATCATCTCGTCGGAGAAAGCAGGTATTTTTACCGTGGAGGTGCTCAACAATGCACTCGGTATTACCAACCGAATCGGCGTCACAGATCTCCGTATGGAGGACCTACTTCAGGCGCAATTCGAGAACCAGGCTTCGCTCTCACTGTTCAATGGACTAGTCAAAGTTAATGTCAACCTTTTCCTGTACCAAATTAACAAGAAGTAAGTGATTTTGCCCGTTTCTTGGTCTCTGCGAGCTGACGCGTGGACCCAAGGTTCTATGCCTGATCTTTCCTTGGCATCTATGCGTACTTGCTTTTCGTATTACCTCCTTGCGTCCCACCTTCACTCCATCTAAACCACTAGAATTACACGTCGTCCTCACGCTTCGTTTAGCATGTAACGATAGTCTAACCAACCACATTCTGTATTTTTTGCATATATCCTCACGAATTATGATGTATTTGCTCCCTCATCAATTCGATGACCTGTTTACTCATTGGTTATGTAGTGGTTTGTAAGCTTGCTGGTCGTTGAATATAACCTTACCGCTTCCACACATTGTCAAAAGCTCCCATGTCCGCTTTCGGTCCCCCACCACTACCACCCGGCTGGACAGAGCACGTCGGTAACGTACAATGAAACTCGGAATAGAGTGTACTGCAAGCTCTGACACTGTTTACCCTACGCAGGACCGGGTGGCCAACCCTACTACTACCATGCTGGGAGTCAACAATCAACCTACGTTCGGCCCCTTCCTGCGTTCCCCGTCGTCATGGCCCCACCTACCGCTCAACCGCCCAAGAAGAAGAAAGAAAAGCCCCTTGTCAAGAAGCCGATCCCGGGCACCGAATGGCTCCGAGTGACGACCACCCTCGGGAATACGTTCTACACGCACAAGGGAAGGAAGGAGAGTGTCTGGATAGCCCCGGAAGAGATCAAGGAAGCGCTTCTGGAGCTCGCGCGCGCGGAAGCTCACGAGGCGGAGCAAGTCACAGTCGAGCAACGAGAGAAGGAGGAAGAGGCGATGAGGATTGAACGGGAGAGGGAGGAGGAAGTGGATAGGGTCAGGGCGGAGGTGCAGGGGCTTGTGAGGCGGAGGAAGCGCGGTGAACTCGAACCGTTGGATGAGGTGGTCATCACCAAGAAGGCACGCGTCGAGGACGATGACGAAGAGGCCGAGGTCGAGGAGAATGAAAATGATGAAGAGGAGGGGGATGATGACGAGGAGAGCGAGAGCGAGGAGGATTGGCAAAAGGAAGCTGCTACCCAACTCGCTGCAGAGGCAGAGGAAGAACGGAAGATACGAGAAGAAGAGGCGAAGAGAGTGAAAGAGGCAGAAGAAGCAGAGGCGAAGACCGCCTTGGAAAAGCAACCACTCAGCATGCCCGATCGTGTCGACCTTTCTCTTGATGAAGCAAAGGCACTCTTCAAGGTATTTAGTCTGCACCGATCGATTGTTCTGACATTCACAACTATTGCAGACGCTCCTGCGAGAAAAGGAAGTCAATCCTTTGCACCCTTGGGATACCTCTTTACCGCTTTTTATCTCCGACCCTCGATATGTACTCCTCCCTTCCGTCTCAGCACGTCGTGATGCTTTCGACGAATATTGCCGAGATCGCGCTCGTGAGCTGCGACAAGACAGCGTGAAGAAGGAAAAGACACAAGCGAATCCCAAAGAAGAATTCGACTCCTTGCTCCGTGAGGAGGTGAAGAGTACACGCACTACATGGTCCGATTTTCGTCGAGCATGGAAAAAAGATCGCCGTTTCTACGGTTGGGGCAGAGATGATCGTGAACGTGAAAAATGTTTCAAGGAGTACTTGAAAGAGCTTGGAGAGAGTACGTCTTTTCTGGCCTGCACGACGACAGAAACTCATGGTTGACTAGAAAAGCGCGCTGCTGCACAGAAGGCGGAAGCAGATTTCTTTACCCTGCTTCGGGAGTCTGGCATAATAAAGTCGGACTCGGCTTGGAAAGATGTAAGTTATATCCCCCTTTATTTTTACGGTTTCTTATGTGCTGAAGCATTCCTGCCAAAGATCAAACGGAAATTATCCGATGATCCACGGTATGATGCCGTTGGCTCGTCCACACTCCGAGAGGAACTCTTCAATGCATTCCTGAAAGCCCGTGGGTCGTCTGATAGTAAAAATCATCAAGACGAAGTCGACAAACCGCAGTCCAGTACACCTGTAGAAGAAGCAGAGGTTGGTCGTAAACGTCAAGAGAAAAGAGAACGGGCTTTGAAAGAGCGCGAAGAACAAGTGAGGGTTCAACGTGGTCGTACGGAAGTAGAGATCGGAAAGTCCAGGTTGGGATTGACCCAGGAAGAAGGCGAGAGAGTGTTCCGGTGAGCCACGCTAGGGTTTTCTTTCCTGAAACTATTATTTCTGTGGCACTCAACAACTTGCTTCTCTTCATCCAGTACGCTTTTAACGGATGCTATTCGAGATCCCCAGGTACGCTATCAACGTGTTTGGGAACAGACTTTGACTCTCCACTTAGCTGTCTTGGGATGCCGTGCTTCCGCAATTAAAAACGGATCCTCGATTCACAAACTCACTCCTACCGAGAGATCAACAGTTACACTTGTTCCATTCTCATATGCACCAGCTTCGTTCAAAGCATCTGAACAGTCTGCACGCATTATTCACTGCGCATACACCCTCTCTGGCAGCCTCTTTCTCCCAACTTTCTCTTGAATCAATCGAGAAGTCATTACCGGCCACCAAGCTAGGGTTTGATTCCCAAGAACTGGAGAACGAGTTTGACAAATGGCAGAGGGAGAGGACTTCTGACGCAAGGAAGGCATTCGACGAGATGTTGACCGAAAACGCGTTTGTAGATTTCTGGGGAAGGCTCGGAAAGATAGGTGGTGAAGGCGCTGACGGGGGAGTAGCTGCCGAGGACTTGGGTGAAGACGAGGGAGAAGGTTTTGGTGGAAAAGTTGACATGAAAGTTCTGGCTAAAAATGTCGACTTGGAGGACATCGTAAAAGTGCTCAAGGTAAGAGTCTCAGAGAGGTTCTGAGTCCACTTGATCTCATGGGTTAATGATTTCCAGAACGAGAAGAGGTATATCATGTTTGAGCATGTCCCAGAACAGAGGGAAAGGTGGATTCGAGTGTGTTGTTTCTTGTGTTTCTCGTACATTCCTTGCTCATCCTCGTCCACGATTTATGCCACAGGACTATTTGGCCGGTCTGTCCGCACCAAAGCTGTCTGTTCATGTTTGACCATGCCCATCGTGAGGCTGTTGAAGTGTGTTCGCGGATTCGGCACATACTTGCCATGTATTATCGCATTACCACGCGATGGTGATATATAATATGCCTCGAAGCTTCTCGGGCGGATATAAATCCTTGATGGTTCAATGATGATAGGAAGAAATAAATCATCTCTAAGGAATAAGGATACAACTAGGAATTCGGTCCGTGCTACGAAACTGTCAGACTGTCACCAACGCACGCGTCCATCACGTGACAAGGAAAATCAGTCACGTGACTATGTGACACGTCAGTAAGGTCAAATAATAAATTACCAAACGAGTTCGCCCGGGAAAGTCTACTTAAACTGCATTTCGTGTTGCATACGTGTCCTCCGCTCAGTCTTGCTTTGGTGTTTCAGCGATGCGTCTGCTCCGCTCGTTGGTTCTGGCGCTCTCCGTCCTCACTTCCCATACACTAGCCCAGGATGCTAGCGATACCCCAAGAGTCAAGCAAGAATACCAGGTGTGTATCTCACAAAGCTCTTGTGCCCAGTCCTAATCCATGCGCAGAGCGATGTAGCGCGTCTTCGCAAGATAGTCATCAACAGGTGAGCATCCCTTGGTCCTGGGGCTGTATTGGAGTCTCATGCGCTTTTCAGTCTTTACTCAAACAGGTATCGCACCTTGTTTTCTTCTTCGTTGCCTATTGGGTCTGATCCAGTAACTTTAGAGATGTTTTCCTCCGAGAACTGATTTCCAATGCCAATGATGCTCTTGAAAAATTCCGCCTGACCGCTCTTACGGAGAAAGACCTCTATGATGGTGTTTCCCCCTTGAACGTGACCATCAAGGCTGTGAAGAACGAAGATGGTGTCGGTGGTCGCATTATCATCACTGGTACGCGTCCTTCCAGTCATGTTCTGGGTAGAACTAATGGATCTAGATACTGGTGTCGGGATGAGTGCGGAGGAACTGACAAGCAACCTGGTACGTTGATAGGGTAGTGCTGTCGGTTAATATACTCACATTGTATTCAGGGAACACTTGCGAAATCAGGGACTTCCGAATTCCTCGCAACGGCGGACAGTGTTGACACCACTAGCTCTGGTAACCTGATCGGTGCTTTCGGTCTCGGATTCTACAGCAGGTGCCCATCACTCTACACTCTACTCTGATGCGACGATTGAAGACCGAGTATCTTGATCACCGCTTCTAGTTTCCTTGTCGCAGATCAAGTCACAGTCGCATCTATTCCACCAAAGTCCTCCAAGTATCCCAACCCCTCGCAAAATGTCTTTAGCTCCTCCGTTGATGAAGGGACTTTTGAAGTATATCCTGACCCTCGCGGAAATACCCTTGGACACGGCACAGAAATCACTCTTGAATTGAAGACTGACGCGAAACAATATTTGGTCGTCTCGAACCTGATGAAGCTCATGTATGTATACATCCCTGCAATTGCGATGATATCGTCAGGCTGAAATTCGTGGAAGTAACCAACATTCGGCCTTCTCTACCTCTTTCCCTATCTATCTTTGGAACGAAGTTGAGGAAGAAGTTCTTATAGAAGAAGAAGAAGAAGAAGAAGAAGGAGAAGAAGGAGAAGAAGAAGGATCCCCACAGAATGATCCCGAGGCAAAAGATGACGGAGAAGAAGCTGTGGTCGAGGAAGAGAAGCAGGCTGCGCCCGTTGCGCCCAAAACAAAGAAGGTTATGGTCGGCCTCTGGGAGCACATGAACTCTCAACCTCCTCTTTGGATGCGGTGCGTCCTTGTCATTCTGAGTGAAAGGGACTCGAGATTAAGTTACCGGATATCAGTGATCCCAAGACTGTCACGGACGAGGAGTATGGGTTGTTGTACCAAGCCACGTTCAAGGACTTTCAAAAGCCTCTCACATGGACTCACTTCACTGGGGATTCAGGGGATGGTGTCTCCTTCCGCGCACTTATTTACGTTCCTTCTCACTTGTGAGTCGGAAGTCTGAGCATGGAAACTTGATTATTGACAGACACTAGACCTAAGGATTTCTTCAACCAGCCACTTGATGCATCCACTAACGACGTCAAACTATTTGTAAAGCACGTATTCATCACTTCCGATCTCGGTGAATATGCTCTGCCGAAGTGGGCTAGCTGGGTTAAGGTCATAATTGACGGTACGCCCCTACAACTATCTTACGGTCAGCATGACTAAATTTGTGTCTAGCTGAGGATCTCCCACTTAACGTATCTCGCGAGACATTGCAATCCAGCGCATTCCTCAAACAGATCAAGAACCTCATTATTCGCCGCCTCCTTCAGCTCTTCGGAAAGATTGCCGAGGAAGATCCAGAAAAGTTCCATGAGATCAACGGAATTTATAACACCGTTCTCAAGCTTGGCGCAGTGGATGACAGCAAGAACCGCGAGAGGATCGCGGCTCTGACGCGTTACACAACCAACCAGAGAAACGACACCTCCTTCGGCGACGTACGTGAATTCCGGTGAAAGGTGAAGGTTGCATGACTGACCCGCACAAAATTCTGCAGTATGTCAATAATAAAAAGCAAGGCCAGAACCAGATTTTCTACCTTGCTGACATGGGTAAATCTGCCGAACATCTTTCAGGCAGTGTTTTCGTGGAGAAGCTCCACGCGAGAGGCTATGAAATCTTCCTGTTGAATGAGCCCTTGGACGAGATCTTGATACAAAGTCTGCAGAGCTGGAAGTGAGTTATGCTATCTGTTTATGCGGACTAGATGTTAACCGTTCATAGGGGCATTCAGTTCCAAGATGTTGCGAAGGCTGGTCTGAAGTTTGGAGATGGTACGTATCAATTTTGATGCACAATCCAGCAACAAGTAAAATTCGTCACAGATTCCGAGGAAGAAGTGGAGAGCATGGAAACCCTCACGGAGAAGTTTGCGCCTTTGCTCAACTGGCTGAAGGCCCAGGCTGGCGACAATGCGAGAGACGGTAAAACCATTTGTCCTCGCGCTGAAAAATCTACCCGTACTGACCGCGAGACGCAGTTGTTATCTCTGATAGGCTTGTGACGAGCCCCTGCGCCATCGTAGCGGACAGCTTTGGCTTCACGGCCAATGTCCAAAAGTTGATGAGCGCCACAAACAGAGGCGCCAAGAATGATGCCATGCAAGAGATGATGAAAAAGCAGAAAGTACTTGAGATTAACCCTCGGTCGCCTCTGATTGAGGGGTTGCTTCACCGGGTCGAACAGCTGGAGGTGGATGGTGTGGTGAGGGATGAGGACCTTGAGGCCGAACTTCAGGAGGTTGCCGCGATTCTCATCGACGGGGCACTGGTTCGCTCTGGTTTTGATGTAGCCGACTCCAATCTGTGGGTTTTGACCCGATGACATCTTGCTACTGACTGACAAACCGGCGCATCAGGTTCCTGACTCGGGTGGATCGTGTCCTGAGACGGTCGTTAGGTGTGTCGGAGACTGCACCAACAGACACTACTGTGAAGCCAGCGCCGCCTGTTGATCCGTCGCTTTCCGAGGAGGTTTTGAGGTACCAAGAAGATGCGAATACTTGGGATGAGTTCGTAAACAACGAAGGATTCCATCTGGAGATGGAGGAGATTGACGAAGAGGGGAACGTAGTTGTTGCGCACGACGAACTGTGATGTACTAGCATAACCATGGTTCAAGTTGAAATCATACCTGAGCATTATCATTGCCACATCGACCTCTGAGGATCCGGGACGGTGTGTTCACACCGTCACTTGGTGCTGTAGCTGAACCACTACTTTCAACTCGGCTAACCATGCCAGCCAAGCCTGCTGCGTTTTCCCGTCTCCAGCTCGCCGCAGCCCTGCTTGGTGAGTCCTCAGACTCGTCTCAGAAAGTGCCGCAGTTCGAATCATACATATCCAGAATACGACAATGACCCAGACAATCCCGACGCACCCTACCGCTCCGCTCATGAGAGCGCCATCTTCGCTCACCTCCGTCGCCATCTTCCCTTGAACAAGTCCCGCAGAAGCACCGACTATCTCGGTGTCCAAGTTCCGAGCGAGGTCGGAAGCGATCCACCCAATAGAAAATCAAGAGCCTCAATAGATGCCCTCCAAAACCCTTTCGGAAACGCCGACGATGAGGACGACTCGGCTGACGAGGGTGGTGTAGAAGTCGACCTCACCTCATGGGGACTTGACGCTTTCATGGAAAAGAACAAGGCAAAAGGAAAGGGTAAGCCGAGGGCGAAATCAGAGATACTCCCCAATCCACACGCCGGCGGCCCAGTGCGTACTGCGCATAGTGTCGCTGGTGACACTCCCTACAGCAGAAAGATACGGTCCATGAGTGTTGGCGCCTTGAATGATTTCGGCGCAGGTGGCGCGTTTTTGGATGCTGATAGTCTTGGGCGTGTGCGGTCCTCAGCACTCCTCGACCAGTTTCAGTCACAACTACCACTTCAGCGCCGTCGTGCTTCTGCTCATGTCCTCATCGAGACTCTCCCTGTCCAAGTACCTCTCCACTCCATTCCTTTCCCTTCTGTCTCTGTTTCAGGGCGGTCGTCTCCTGGTCCAGAGGAAATTCTAAGACCAGGATCTCGTTCATCACGCTTAGATTTGCAGACTGCTCACGCGCGCACACAATCTAATGCAACCTTGGGTTCAAAGGCTTTGCTAAATGATGATCCTAACGATGCAAATGCCAAACCATTCGCTGTTCATCCTCCCTCTCCAGATCGCGCTTCTCGCTTCGACCCAAAGGCGAATAATGGTCGAACCATGTCGAATGGATCGATTGGCACCATGGCATCAAAGAACATGCTCGCCGATGACAACGTTTTCTCCGTCCGTCCTCCTTCTCCCTCCCGCTCCTCCCGCTTCGATCCCAAGATGCATGGCCGGGCCTTGTCCGTTAACACCATGGGCACACGTATGCTCCTTGAAAACGATGATGATGCCGAGTCACGACATGATCGACCACTCTCCACGTTAGAATTACTCCGGCCGAAAGTTCTTGTCATGCCAAGCCCCTTACAGAATACTGTCCGTGCTCAACCACCTCAGCCCGCGATGACACCGTATAGTGGTTTCCAAACATCTGCCGATGGCCCTCCTCTTCCTCTAGCTGCCCAATCTTCTCGTCTGTCTGTGCCTGTTGCTTCCAACTCTTTCACCCCGAACCCTCGTTCCAACCTTTCGTTGTCCCAGCTTGCTTTCCGAAACACCCTGGCCGTCGGTGGGCAGAGGGATATTACCTACTCGGATATCGATCGTCATTTTCCTCGTGCACTCAAAGATGGAGAACAAGCTTACTTTGAGATGGAAGAGGAAGAGTCGCCGGCGCCTTCCACTATTCCCTTGCCTCCTGTGCCCCCGCCAACGGAGTTGGAGATCAATCGACCTGCTGGTAAACTGTATGGTCGAAGCTTGATTGACAATCTTGAATACCGAAAACTCGAGATGAAACAAAGGGCTCGGTATGCCGGATACCACCAATGGCAGTTTTCTGAGGCTGATAATCTTTTCTGCATCACAGTACATTCCAGGGTGATAACCGACCCTCTATGATGGTCCGCGGACAGATCAGACGTTCAAGTACCCTGATTGATCCGGATTCGCTTGGCCCCCCACCAAATTCGCAGAACTCTGATAACAGAGCCTCAGCATTCATGAAACGAAGCTCCACTTCCAGACCACTCCTCGACTCAAACGGCGAGAAACTATCTCTCATTGGAGCTTCGTCTTCTACCGGGAATCTTTCGCAAAGCCGCTCCGTCTTTGGTGTCGACACGTTGTGGGATCGTGAGTTGCAGAAGCTCAAGGAAATTGAGGCTCAGGAACGGGTTGAGGTTGAGGAGCGCAGGAAACGTGAGCAAGAGGACACAGAACGACGTCAGCGGAAGAAGAAGAAGAAGGGCAAGTCGAAATTGCAAGAAACAGAATCAACGCCGCCACAACCCGACGCGAGCCCTCGGGATGTTTTGGAATCTCGCGTCTCATCCGAACCTCCCCTGCTTCCGGCCATTCAGAAGCCTATTCTCAGGCATGCACCACCAGCAGATGATGATACACCAAGCGAAAGTGAAAGCGACGATGACGATGTTCCTCTGGGACAGTCTCTTGGTCGCATCTCCGACAAAGCGGCTGATAACTGGTTAGCGGAATCGTCTGACGAGGATGAAAGGCCAATACGCGCAACTGGTAATGGACCTCGCTACGTCAGGTCTTCCGCTCCATTGACAAAGCCACTGCCAAATGGGGGTGAGGATGAAGATAGCGAGGAGGATCTTCCCTTAACCGCGGCCGCCGAGCGGATTGTCAAGCGGGCGACACAGCTTACACCTTCGAGGCTCGTGGATGAGGACGACGACGAAGATAAACCTCTTGCAGCGGTGCTCAGTGAATCGAGGATTTCATTCGGTCAGTCCAAGCTATCCCTACCAAATTTCAACCTCGACAATCCCTCTGGTGGACGCACATCTGCGAATGACGACGATGAGGACGAGCAGCCCCTTGGTCTCCGTGCCTCCCGTCTTCCTACCATGATTTCTCATGCCTCTCTTCCAATCATGGGTGGGGATGAAGATGACAAGCCGCTTGCATTGCACCCCGAGCAACAGCGCAAGACACAGTACCAGATGCTTGCGCAATTACAGCAGCAGCAGCAGCAACAACAGCAACAGCAAATGATGATGCAAGCACAGATGCACAACAGCTTCTACTTTGGTGCCCCTGCGATGATGGGCTCTGGGTTTTTCGGACCGCCCATGAACGTGGGCATGGGTGTCCCCCCTTTGATGGGGATACCTATACCTCCTTCTCCTCCTCCCGCACATGACGCTGCCAAGTATGGGCGCGTGGATAGATGGCGTCACGATGTCGCTGTCGAGGGCGAAGAATAGACTTTCTATTTATTAATCACGCTGGAAGTTTTGAGAAACTGGACTCGAATTGTTACCTTTTAATTATTTATCATGCTCACACTCCCCTCCCTTTCATTCCGTTCATTCCTTCTTACCATTGATTCCAGTACAGTACTCACGCCTCTCCTAACATGGTACTCAACGGGTTAGTACCTCGACCTTCAAAATGAGAAAATAGAAATAAGTCATTCCTTTCTGGTCCTTTGCATACAGAAATACATCGGTACAGTAAAAATGTCCCGGTAGATCTACTCGAAATATACCGTGAAACAATGCGACATGGATCCATGAATGAAGGTGATTATGAAGTTGTTGCAAGGGTTATAATACGATGCACGGATGAGGGAAGGTATGAGCTCGGGGGTTGGCGGAAGATGAGCTTGCAGACGACGACGTAACATGGCAGCAACACATTAATCAAAGAAGGGGAGGAAACATAAAACTTTCGATCTCGGTCTCGTCATGATTGTGGTCAGTATTGAGTATGTATGAGCAAAGGAAAGGGCGGGGGGGAGGAAACCGGGTGATCATGACGGGTTCGTAATCCACAATCTGCGTTTCGGGACTGTGACAATCGAGACCTCTCGTCTGCCCATTTCCTCCTCTATCCGTCGTTGTCTAGTGTCTTCGTCGATATCATCATCGTCATCATCTGTCTCCACAGAACGAGGGCCCTGGCTCGTGGAGACGTCGTCGTGGCCGGTTGCGCGGTAGAGGGGTTGATGCAGGTATGGTCCGCGAGTGTCAGTCGGGAAAGGATATTGATCCGTGCCTATGGAGAGCGGGCGGGAGGTTGGTGTGCCGGGGGAAGGGGCGGGCTGAGGAGGTGTGTCGCGAACGCGTGCAGCCAGAGTAGTAAGAAGTGATCTGCCAGGACGTCCATGCCAAGCAAGCGCAAAGAGCGACATGTAAAAAATGACGGTCCAGAGAAGGAATACAACAAACAGAGGCACAGAGGCACGATACCACAGAGCAACGAGAGATAAGACGCAAAGTGCAAGAACAAGCATGTGAAAGAAAATACGGATCGAGAGCTCGAAGGGCGGTGGGAGCTCGTACGTGGCACGGGGAAATGCAGGGGCTGGCATCAATGCGCGAGTACTAAGCATGTCTGCCGTATTAGGAGTCGAGCCACTCGAAAGCCCCTGCGTTCTGCCATGATTGACAACATAATCGAGCTCGTTCTGTTGATTTGATGGCCATCGTTCATACGGACAGTCCAATGAAAGGAAGGCAGGGAGAAGAAAAACAGCATAAAGTCAGTATCGTCACAAGCGATATGAAGATCATGCATACCACTGCATTTAGACTGCGCCGCCGATCCAGCCAATCGACATCGCCTAAACTACGAGGCACCACTGGCACACGCTGATAAATCTCGATATTTGGATATGCGAGGCCATTGGTGCTGGCCCTACGGATGCGCGCAGGACGGTTAACTACCTCGAAGGCTCGCTGAGGTCCAGCGGAATGCATTGATTCGCTGTCGATTGAGACCCTTCCTTCCCGGCTCCGGCGACCAAGCCAAAAGCTAGTGCCACCCCATGAATGTAACCGCGTACGTGGTGAGGCAGGAGGTGAGGGAGGGTACTGCGTCTGTTGTGGAGCAGGTATTGACGCCAGCTTTTCTGCGGTGTCCACCGAATTGGCCCGAGATGCAGGCGCCTCGGAACGATCGACAACTTCCTTTTGAGGGCGACGCAATCGCGCTGATCGAAAGAATGAAAGAAGATAGAGGAAAGGTATGACGATATATAGTGCAACGACTAGTATTAGTCCCGCTATACCGTGTCCCGTTTGCAAAATGGGACTTGATGCACTACGTTTTGTCACGGACATCGTGGATCGGATGGACGTGAAAGATGTAACAAGACCTGCGAGCCCCAAACCATATGCCGAGATAGCAATCACCGACACTGAATAGACAAGAGGGCCTTTACGATCAATTGGACGCGTGACCTTTGCTGGCGGGAGTGCTAATCGCGCAAGGAGGATCGCGGGAAGGATGAGGGCGACGGAGAGAGGGGCGGCAAGCTTGTGTGCGAAGGAAACATCGTACAAATCAAACGACTGGGGGATGGGGGTGGGGGTGGAGGAGGCCGTGGGAGTGCCCCCAGAAGAGGTCGTCGGAACCTGAGATGCGCACTGGGTCATGTATTGAATGGAAACGCCTGCGCCATTAGCGTTGATACCAGTTTCCAGCTGCCCACTGGGTCCGCCCCAGGAAGAATTAGAAGCGGTAATGACTCCGTTATACGCTCTGAGGATCCAAACTTCGTCAAGGTATGTGCCATTCTCATCTTGACCGCCAAAAACGATAGTATCTGCGGCCATAGTCCGGTTACTGCCGACAAGTGCTTCACTGAACGAATAGGCGACTGCGCCTTCGCGAGGAGTAGGGAAAGTTGGTATGCCGGATGTTCCCGGGTCACCTGCGGGAAGAACTCTGCTCCAGGCCCCGGTTTCGGTGTCCAAGACTGCAACTTCACCACGTTGAAGGCCGCCTTGATCATCCCAGTAGGAAGAATTAAAAGTGCCAAGGATTAGGAATACCTGCGAAGCAAAGGAGGAGGAGGTCCCGGAAGGATTGAAGACCAATGCACCGCCGTATCGGGGGGCCGGACAGGCTGGTGGGGTTATTTCAGAAGGAGAAGAACCTGCGTTGACAACGTATGAATTGGATTCAGCACAAGTGTTGCTGGAGTCGTCGGTGGTGTTGCATCCGCCGATGGAGACAATGGAGGTTCCGAGGACGGCAGACGCTTGGTTGGCGCTGGAACCGGGTGTATTACCGATAGTTTGACTGGACCAACTGCCGAAGGTGTCGTTTACGAGATTGGAGGAGAGAGTGCCAGTGATTTTGAACTGCCAGACCTCGTCGACGGGGAACATTGCGTGACCATCTGTACCACCGGACATGTAGAAGGTGGTGTTTGCGGACGCGCTGTCGGCGGGGGTACGATAATCTCGGCCACCTGAGGCGCTCCATCGGGGGGAAGGTGCACCCGGGGATACGGTGACCTGAGACCAGAATTGGTTGAGGTAGTCGTATTCCTGGAGGCGGGGTGAGCAGAAAAGCGAAAGTGAGGGAGTGGGGACGAACCCAGACATCGGACAAGGGCTGATCATCGATGCCCTTTCCGCCGAGGAGAAGATGGGCATGGCGACTGCAAGGGGGGGTGAGAGGGGGTGAGCGGGAGAGGAGCGGGAGACGGACTAGCTGGAGGAGAAGTCATCGCCACTGAGGGCCATGAATCTGGCGGGAGGGGGAGTCGTGGGCAGATTTGCCTGGGGGTTGGGAAGGGACCATGCGTTGCTGTTGCAATCGATGCTAGGAGAAGATGAGCTTGTGGGAGGAAGAGAAGGGAGATGCACGGACAGGAAAGTCTGGGAGGTCGGGATGCCGCTGGAGGATTCACCGCCAAAGAGGAGGAGGGTGCGTGAGGTGTCGTCGTAGCCGATGGAGGGATACTTGAGCGGGGGTGCGGAGGTGCCCTGGATGAGGTCGGTGATGTTGAGCCACTGGAGCGGCGGGACGGGCATGGTGGTGGAGATGGCCTGGGCGAGGGCGGCAGGGAGGAGGAGGAGGGGCACGAGGAGGAGCATCGCGAGCGGGGAGCGGGGAGCTGTCGAGCTCAATGCGCTCGAGAGAGCGGGCTCGTGCGAAGACTGTGGACGACGGCGACGCTCCTCCCTCGCAAATTTCCTAATATGGTTATTCGTCCGGGCGGAGATGCCATGCCGACGAGCCGGTTGAGTCATTGTCGCCCGAACAATAAAATAATAATAATAGCAATAAAATATTTTATTCCGTAGGAACGTTTCACCCCTCTGCCGTCGGCGATATCTTCTCTTGCGTTGTCTCGCTCGTGCTCCCTTGTTCGTCTCCCGCATCTCATATATCACGTGACGCATCACCCGTTGTCCGACTCGGACACATGCTACCCTCGTCCGTGAAACGTATACTAACAGACGACGAGCGTGCGACGAGACTCGCTTCGCAGTTTCAAGGGAACGACGTGTGAGCTACGTACGACTTGGCTACAATTCCTCATTTCATTAAACTTTCCCGTAGTACGTCCGCTGGAGATTTGGCTGCCAGCATTCGTGCCGCCTCCATGCGCGCCCGAAAGAGTCTGTTTCGTGTCTCCACGTATTCCCCGCCCCCAATGCGGCTTACACCTTTTCAACGTGTCTTATAGCCGTCACTGAAGGATATCTGAGTTCACCGCCTTCGTCACCCTTGAAACAGGCACCTGTCTCTTTAACCGGCACTGCTGGTTACCCACTCTCCGCGCGTGAAAACAATCGCCAAGTCTTCTCATTATCTGGCACCTATTCTCCCCTCCCCTCCCCCTCTAAGCGGAAACGCTCCCACCCCGATTCACATGACGATGACGGAGAGTCGATCACGCCACCACTCCTCATTACGCCCCAATCTCGAGATCGAGGATACTTGGCGGCGGAACTGAGTGGCGATGACATGGAGGTGGACAGGCCTATGAAACCCCTACGGCGATCTGGACGGATCAGGGAGATGTCATCTCTTCCACCAATGTTTTCTTGTGAAACGGAAATGAATTCGCATCAATGCGAAGAAGAATCAACCAACATGCACTCCACACAACTCCTCTCGTTCGAGTCGGCCTCTGACAATGAACCACAGTGAATTGCGTTCCCAATGCTTATTATTTTAGGTAAGTCCTCCAAACGGTCATTGCCCCGACACTGCTTCCATTTTTGATTGCAGTGTTTGTCTCAAAAGCGGCAACTTAATTGTTTTCGTACAGGCCCGTCAGATATCAAGTGCTGGAAATGTAGAACTCGCCAATTTGTTGTAGATCTGCTGTGTTGTTGCTTCGAAATAATGGTCATACAGCTGTCAACATACCTGTGAACCAACCGTTGAGCCCGTGCAGCCTCTGAGACCCGGTCGCAAACCCATGCCCTTGCGGAGTCACAAAGTCGGCCAAAATGCAAAGTGCGCTAATTAGCCCCGTTACTTCAATGCGTTGTTCTGACAGGGTGCCTTGCGGTCAGTGTTCGGTTCTGCGTACGTAAAATATTTCGCTTGATGTTTAATCGATATGGCCCTCGGACCCACCTACCTATCGCATTTGTGACATGGCTCTGTCCCATCACTTTCCCACATTCGGACTGTACACCTTTCAACTTAAGGCTCGGGAGATATCCCGCGAGCATCGAGACCAAACGCCCGATGCAAACAATTTCAGATCTCCGACCAGATAAATGTTTCGTTCACTGGGAAAACTCGATTTAGTGCTGATCGCGTAGTATATCTATGTGCACAATCTCCACCGGAAGATGGGTCCCTTTGGTTCCTTTAAATCCCTTCTTCCGACTAAACGACATCTGAACGTCGTTTCACCTTCCCCTGTTCTCCCTGCCATTCGCTATGGCCTCACCACCGTCCCTGCCAGCTTCTGGAGCCGAGGAACGTTTCGACAAGGCTAAAAAGCACCTATGGCAAGTGGTAGTTCTTTCTCTTTCACTCCCGGCGTATCGGTTGGATCGGAAATGCATGCGACGTGCAACAATGCCTCGTCCTGCGTTTCAAAAAGCGCGAACTCCGTCGCTATTGCGCCTTCGATTTTCTTGCTTTCGCTTATCGCCTGCAGTGCGCTTACACTGACGCCACACTTCCTCGCCACTGGCGCTGGATGGTTTATAATCCACAGGGCCTCTGAATCCACAGCACACGAAGAGAACCAGACAGATCGTCCGCCCGAGCGACGAGAACTTGGTGTGAAGTCACCATCTCCGGAGTACATCAGGATGCGTCCGAGTTATTCGGCTGCGCCTGACCGACCCCGATCTCCCCAATTAACGGAAAAACCACAGAGGGCGCCATCAAAGTTCGTCTTTTTTTTCGCTCTTCTGCATGATGAATCATTGATCGGAATATGCCTGTAATATAATCGCTGCGAACAGCAGGCCACAACATGTCTTGCCACCTTTCTCTCGTGAGGGATTCAATTTCGATCACGACCGTCGATTACCCCCTCCACGGTCTTGGAACGCGACGGAACATGTAAATCACAGAGACAGACTAATCTCTAGGTATTTTTTACTCACATGTAATCGAACGTAAGCTCACTCGGACATGATTACAAGAAGCCGCATCGCCTCGACGTCCCCAACAGAGCCGCGGGCCAATAATGAGAGTCTACAACGACCTGTTTCGCTTTCGGTCTTTAATTCACCTACTGCGACCTACATGTGGCCGGGTTTTCAGGCTGCGTCACAAATGAGCCACCCTCCCATCATTTACGTCAACTACGACAACAGAGACCCCATGCGGTCAGCGTCAACCAGCTCTGCGTTGAGCACACATGATTCACCCGTCATTTCGTGCGTTCTTTGTTGCTGTTGCAGTGAGGTTCTTTATCGATCTCCATCAGTTCTCCGGCATTAACACATTATGATCGTTCTGCCACCAATATACTTCCCAAGAAGCGGCGTAGTACATCACCCGAGGGGCGGTATGTTGGTCTCTATGTCTGTGAATGACTTGGTAATCTTATCGTAAACTTTGCAACAGCGCGTCATCTGTCCGGAGTGCTTCTTGCCGAAATATAATGGAGTCGATGAGGTATGACTGTCATGCCCGTCACGTTGACCTACTGAGTTATTCCCAGTCGGGCGCAACTGTCAGACAAAGATCGCCACCCACAGTCTACAAAAAGCTCCCAGCAACAAAGTAGATATCCTCCCCCTCATCCTCATCCGCCATTCACCACGTTGGAGCGTGCTGCGTCCGTGAACAATTCCCTCGCATCTTCTGAAGACGACCAGCTAAGAACCTCACGTGAGGCAAGCCCTCAGATTAGCGAGGCTAGCGAAAGGGAGACGGTAACCCGGCCTACCACCCAGCGTCAATCGCCCCGCGGCGATGTAGACGCATGGGAGCGATATGCAAAACCGACGTTGTCTGCTGATGGCACCACCAGAAAATGGCAATGTACGTGGCCGACGCCGGAAGACCGCAAGAAGCCCACATGTGAATATACATCCAAAAAGCAACTTGTGAAACGTCACGTCGAGACCACACACTTACGGTACAAGTAAGTATAACGCGTCTGCCAACAGGCAATTTCTCACCTTTTTTAGGCCGTTTATCTGTGAAGTGTGTAAGAAAGGTTTCCCACAGAAGACTTCTCTAGATACCCATATGCATGGCCAGTGCGTATTGGTCGGCATCAGGGGACTGAACCAGCTTACACACCAACTTTGTTAGTACTGGTTCCACTCCCCACGTTTGTCGCTATGGATGCGGAATGGCATTCAAAGATCCCGCTCGGAGGCATCGTCACATGGTAGAGGAGCATGGATACGTCCCAAGGCAGTCTAAAAAGAAACATAAAGCCGGTCCATCTCCCCAAGAGGGCACCGCTGCAGACCCCGTACGTCCATTCACGTTCATAAGTGGCTCGGACGAGTAGATCTTTTGACTGTGGTTTCTTCGGTTGCGGGTATTTCATATGTATTGTGACAGACTGATATGTATCTTTAACAATGCCGATGCGCCGTTGCTATTATAATTATGTACTATGGCCCCCGAACATACCCTCTATTATCATTGTCGCTAGAATGCTGAATTATATCACCCCTTGTAGCCTTTTAATGATGGAGTACCCGGCTCTGCTTCTGTCATAGTATGGCAGGTGCATGATGCGCAATACATGAAACCGGGAGAATTCGTGATCCATTGTATATTGTGAGAGCACCGCCGATACCTGCCACCAGCAAAAAAAAGACCCGCTGGCTCGTAATGTTCATGAATGTTCATTAATGACGGAAGCTGTGGCGATGACCCTCGCCGTCGACGATGAAACAGATGAACCTGGAGAACCGATGGGCGAGCGTATCTCTCCGCACTCCGCAGCTCGCTACGCGGAGTCTCTCGGAAACAGTGACAGTCTCACACACGGCCATCAAACGTCAAGCAAAGATAAGTGAGTTGGATGAGGGATTGTGCTAGCACAGCAAATGTTTTATCAACAATGAGCTGGATCATTGCTGGCCCTTGTTCCAAGAGACAGCCGACGTCAAATTCACATTGTATCAGCTTGTATCAGTCACAATGGACGACCGTTCCCGAAATGAGCTGTCAAGACGAAGAGAAATTATTTTTTGATGCACGATCCCCTACTAGTACGATTCCTCTGTCTTCCTGAATGCTTAAGCATGATGCGGCTGATGGGCCCGGTTCAGGGGGATGCGGCATCGAACTACCGAACCTTCCTTTTCGGGGTCAAAGGCACAGCCACAATTGGGTTCTGCGATTGGCAGCTCGGCATGCCGGCAAAGTCGAAAAATGCCTTCCAAATCTTCTCCACTGCTCGGGAGCCTCGCAATCCAAGCCCCGTCGCTGACACCGCAGCTAGTGCATGTTTCACGAGCGACATGTCATAACATCAGCCTGTTCAAAGGCGAGTATTCGACCCTGCCTTGTGGGATTGTGGCTCATCCCCCGAAGACCTTCTCAGGGAATACCGTAGACTCGATGACACCATCACGATGAGGTTGAATCGCTCAAACGCACAGTTCCGCGATCGAGATCGCGAAGGGACTGGTGGAAAAGGTAGTATACAGGATCGAGCCTGTGTGTATGTGTGGAAAGAACTCGTTGGTGAGTTGCTTGGGTTCGTTTCTCTGCCCCAAGGGGTGGTTGGGTTAACTTGTGATTGCGACAGAGAATTGGAAGCGGAGAACGGAAATTGTGGACTATTGTGTGAATGTTGTGGATCAGTCCATGAGCGAGAAGCACAAGGTACTCGACGGACTCGAGGGCGATGCCACGGCTAGGAGGAAGACACAAACTGAGCTGTTTGCCGACGAGGTGAAGGTCAGAAGCAAGCAATTTCATTACCGTCAATAACTGCCGCTGATGGCCTGCTGTCCAGAGAAACCAGGTGCGCAATGAATTATCGGTTGAAAAGATAATACAAAAGCGGTCCCTCGAGGGTCAGCTGCACCCCTGACCCTACACATTTCTCACTGACAGGCATACCACAGCCTTTCAATCTCGATGTCGATACTTCACACCCCCGATGAACGATCCTGAAGCTAGAAAGTGGTGGGATGGTGCTCAGTCACAAGAAGCACTGTAGTGCCTCTCTCCTCGTTGTTTTCATTCCAGGCCAGCGCCTCCCACCATCTGCATGCGTATTTTCTACTTCGCATACATGTATTTTTCGCTAAGTAGGGTCTCAGTGACTCGCAGCAAGTTTGCTGGTGCAGTCGCCAAGGCAGTCGCGCTGATTAATTTTGGCAATACATGCTTACGTTAGCGTGACGCCATTCTATTCCCGATCGAGGCAGAGCACGTCAAGTGGAACGCAACCACGACCATTGAGTGTTTCGGTCCGGCTTTACGGACGCCGCCTCTTGACCACGATGATGCTAACCGCCCTTGCGCTCCTCAGCCTGTGTGCGTCGACACAAGCAGCCGTACATCCACTGACAGTGCAGGATGACCCGCAAATCATATTCACCGAAGATGTCAAGGTTCCAGTGGTCCTGGGCGTAATGTCTCGCTGCCCAGACGCCATGCTGTGCGAGGCGGTCTGGGACCGCGTGCTCCAAAGAGTCGGCGACAAAGTGGACATCTCCCTCTCTTTCATTGCAAAGTATGTTCATGCCCTATGACTCACCGGGGCCCGTGACGTTAATATGACAAAGACCGAATCCATCAGACCCCGCTTACGGGGTAACATGCATGCACGGCTTAGAGGAGTGCGCCGGAAATGTGTACGAGTTATGCGTCGCCAAATATCACCCAACTTCCGAGTGGTGGCCTTTCCTTCAATGCCAGAATTTTCAAGGCCGGGATCAAATCGGGCTTCCCGAGACAGCCGCGAACTGTGCCGCAACTGCCGGGTTTGAATGGGAGACTGATCGAGCTAGTCAGTGTGCCGGCACAGACGGACAGGGGAAAGAAGGGGTCAAACTGCTTCAGGAGAGCGTCCGAAACAGCATAGAACTGGGGATCGAGTAAGCATTGTCACACGGCCACTGACGAAAACTGAGGCTTCTGCGTAGGAAAAGCTGCACGATCATAATAAATGGCAAGCAAGTCTGTATTCGTGACGGCACTTGGTACGAGTGCGAGGTGCGTGAGCACAGAGCTACCAACGGAGATAATCTTCATATCAAAAATAGGGTGGACACACGCCTGCCGATTTCATCAGGCAAATCAACGAGGAGTACAACCGTCTGAACAGTGATGATTAGCAGGCGCAAGCACAAAACTAGCGTGCGCTCTTGCTAGGCGGAGAAGCGAAGGGTCCACGCTGCGGGGGCATGCTGGACTACCATGTACACCATCAGCCACCAAGAATCAGCTCGTACACGATGACTACTAGGTTTAATCCTATCAGGGGGACTTGTTTATATGAGTGTTTGGTGTATATATTCCATGCATGTTTGAACACGCTTACTGCGCATGAGTGTCCGCACGGCACTGATGAGGTTTATCATGCGGACTTTGACACCAACATCCTGCTGTGCATAACCGTAGCCGGACTGGTCATAGGACTGATGGAAACCAGCGTTGGAGTTCTGAGGTTGCGTTGAAGTCCAGCCGACTGCAAAAGGGGGATGACTTGAGTGAGTGCAAGGGGAGAAGGGAGGCAGAACACACTCCGTGCAAGAAACCGGTCCTCGCTGAGCACGGCCATTGCATTTATCAATAGAAGGGCGACATATAGAATAGTGCCGATGGTGAGCATCGTCGTGCTCGTTGGAGAACAGCGAATGTCGGACAAGCACAGTCAAAATGGTCAGAAGCCAACGCGTGCGTGACCAAGAGTGTGACACAATTTCTTGGGTCCAACCTACCGGTCCAACTGCAAGGATGCATGCACTCATCAGACACAGTGGGTGCGGAAACAGTCCAGGCGATTCAGGCTCAGTTCTTGTTTCACAGAAAGTCATGTAGGCCGCAGTCACTACCCCCAAATACATTGGCAGAGTCGCCGAGCGTAGGTCATGCTTTCCGACACCCCCACGCGTAACCTGATCGCTCCCACCACCAGCTATTTCAATCCTATGCAATGGATTCAAGAGAAGTTCGCCCCGGCGCCAAAGAAAGCGTCTGAACGTGCGGTCAAGCACCAGGACACAACTCCTGCTCAAGATGAGGTGTTCCAAGGCGCGCCTACCGGCGACGCAACGGCGAAGGAGCCCATGTCCAAGAAAAAGCAGGAAAAGCAAGTCTTGAAGCGACCTAAGCAACCCGCGCATGAGGTACATCTCGCCTTCCATACGTGAAAGGTATCCGTTGAGAAGCTCCCTTAGCACAAATACTCCACAGCGAACTTTAAGATTTCACACAGGAAGCTGAACATGCTTGGGAGGCAAATATCTGGGAAGCCCATCGATCATGCTATAATGCAGATGAAATTTAGTGAGAAACGCGCTAGCAGCCGTATTAAGAGCATGCTGGCTACTGCGAAGCTTCACGCTAGCGTGTACAAGAAGATGGATTCTTCGAAACTGATTGTCTGTGAGTGCATGCCCCTCGCCATCCGAACGTTTGGCCTGTGACTTATTTGCTAATACACGCGTTCACATAGCCGAGGCATGGGTGACCAAAGGGCCGAAGCAACTTAAACGTCTGGAGCCCCGCGGACGAGGGAAGTTCGGCATACGCGTACATCCAGATTCGCGGCTGAATGTGGTATTGCGGCCAGGCAAGACTTTTGAGCAGCTACAAGAGGAGAAGCGTAAGATGCGGTTGAAGAGGATAGTATCAGCTGGCATCGTTCGTGAGGACGTTCCTCTCCGGAATCCTGCATCGATGTGGCAATGGTAGACTAGACTTGGCACGATAATACTATTCCGCGTAAATGTCACAGCCACCAGGGGATTGTAAGGTTAACACGTCGCTCTGAGCCAAACCATCACACGGAACGATGTTGAGGCGCTGGCGAACACTTTCACTGCTCCTCGTGAGCTCATTTCTTCCTTCCTTTACCTTGGCCGGCCCAGAATTCGAAAATACAGCGATAGTGCGCACCATTGAGCTCGGTGGCTCCCTCGTGCACGTCAGTACCACATACGCTGTCAAGGCACTCGAGGCAGGTCAAACTGTATACCACGTCGCCCTTGGCAGGGATGAGAGGGAAAAGACGAGTTGGATAGAAGCCAAGGTCAAAGGTCAAGCTCAGCCGCTCGAAATCGTTGACCTGGGCGAACGTGACATACGGTGCGTCGACCTTCATACGTGCGCCTAGGGGAGTTTGACGCCAATCCGTTCCAAGTGATGCTCATGTATTTGCCGTGACATTACCGAGGAAGCTCGCTGTCAATGGAACGATTAATCTTGTGCTCGAGACGATCCAGACGCACGCAACGCATCCCTACCCAGCATACGCTGCGCAGGCAGACCCCCAACTCCTGAAGTATGACACGGACTTGTTCGTTCTTAGCCCTTACGCCACTCTCGTTCAGCGTACAAAAGTCAAGTGTGTCCGATTTGTCCGTGTTTTCGTCGTGCAAAATTAAACATTTGTGCAGGTCCTCCTCCCCGGACATTCTTTCTTATTCTACTCCTGAGGGGGTAGACAGTTTCATTGGAGACGGTTCAGTAACCAAGTCTGGGGCTACCATCACATACGGACCTTACCACAATGTGGGTTCCTCTGCGAGCACGGAGTTCCTCTCCAAGTACCAACAGCCCGTCTCTGTGCATTACAACTATGAACACCCCGTTCTCGAGGTCACAACGCTCCAGCGTTCCGCTGAAATTAGCCACTGGGGATCCAATCTCAACATCGAGGACAAGATTGACCTCCACAATGCCGGTCCTCTGTAAGTAGTACGCACGTCCTGTCGTTCGCTGTCGTTGACCGTTGCGAGACGTGTTCAGCCTCAAAGGACACTTTTCCCGTCTCGAGTACCAAGGCCAAAACTATTTCGGTCGCGTGTCTGCGCATATCCTTAGTGGCTTGATCCTACACCTCCCTCCAGGCGTTACTAACGCGTACTTTTATGACTTGAACGGGAATGTATCGACGTCCCATCTGCGCCGAACCCCTTCTGTACCCAAGGGTAGCAAGGCCATTCAACACAGTATCCTTGAAATGCGGCCCAGGTATCCGCTTTTGGGTGGATGGAACTATTCGTTTACTCTCGGGTTCGACACCCCACTCCAAGACTCAGTGAGCTGGGATGCAGCGAATCAGAGACACATTGTCGGTGTTCCCGTCATGACGCACATCCCTGGATCGGTGGTGGACGAGGCCGAGATCAAGATTATTCTGCCCGAGGGCGCGACGTAAGCATTTTAGTTTTGTACAAAGTGACGAGAGGAGGCTCAGTGTAAGTTTCACAGTGACATTGACGTTGTGACACCTTTCCCTGCGTTGTCGAGTACGATCTCGACGCACGTGAGCTACCTTGATACGACGGGACGTCCGGCTGTCTCGTTGACATACGAGGATTTGACTGACAAGCACGCTGCCATGATATATGTACGTCGAGTGGTGCTGTTTTGGGTGCAATATCTGACAAGTGGGTGTAGGTTTCGTACAAGGTACCGTTGTCGGCGCACCTGAAGAAGCCGATCGCGGTTGGATTTGCGTTCTTGTCGCTGTTTATGATTGGACTGGCAGCTAGACGGGTTGATCTTAGACTACACAAGGCGTGATGTAGCACACAAAGTTGCTAGCTATGAATTGTGAATTTGCACCCACGGTCCTTTGATGTTTACCAGACGCGCTCCGAGTGTGCTCCGTTTTGTGCGCGCCATTGCAACACCCCGCAGTCCGGTGTCTCATCCCAGAAAACTCCTCCGCCCGTACGACCTCGCCTTGCAGCTCAAGCAGCTCTCCGCAGATGGAGACGTCGACGCTGCTGTCCAGCGCCTCCGCTCCGTGCCCAGGGATGCCCAGAACGTCCCTGCATGGAATACCATGCTCTCCCTCTGCATGGCCCACAAAAAGTTCCAACTCGCGTATGGCCTCTTCGTCGATGTGAGTCCTCCCCTCTCCTCCTCGGCAGCCCCTCACACCCCGTGCAGATGAAACGTCGCGGTTTCTCCCCTAACATATCCACCTTCGTGACCATGTTCAAGGGCCTCTCCCAGATCGATGACTGGTCAAACCACCCCAAACAGCTCGCTAATGCGCATGCCCTTTATCGCTACTACCTCGAATATATACAATCCATCAAACACCACGATCCCGGCAACGTCGCGCAACTCTCGCTCACCCCCCTTGTCATCTACATATCCATCCTCGGTGCCGCAAGTGATATTCAAAAGATGTTCGATGTCTACTTTGCCATGGACCAGGATGGTCCTCACGCACCAAATAGATTCGTCTTCACAGCCATGCTCCGCGCCATTGCCAACCACCAGGAGCGCGCAGGTGTCGCGTCCGACCGCGATACTGCCTCTTCAGACGCAAAACACGTCTGGTTGCAAATTGAAAAGACCATGCAGAAGCGTCCAGATTTTGAGCTCGACTCCCGCCTCATTACAGCAACCATACATGCCCTCGTCCGTGGTCGACCGGCCGACCAAAATCTCGCGCTAGACATCATCGCCCACCACCTCGGTCTCACGAGACCCGGCCACCCAGACCCCTTCAAGCTCTCTCCCCATCTCAACTACTGGACGCTTGACGCTGCCCTTCAAGTCTGTCTCGCAACGCAGAAATTCAGACTCTGTGTCCATTTCATGCATCTCATCATGGACAATCTGGATTTCGATCGGCCTGGCGTCCGCTCGCTCGTGGCCAGGTCACACGTTCACAAGCTTCTGCGCGCCCACGCCTCCCTCGCCATGTTTGCCTCCCCTCACGAGTCCTCCCAGGCCATCGACGCGCTCGAATGGTGCCTGAAGAACGATGCTATATACGACATCCCCGATTTACGTCCCGACATACGGACCTATCACCTCGTGCTCATGACGTGCCTCCGCACCGGCGATTGGGAAGGCGCCATCAAGTCATTTCAGCTCATGACGGGCATTCAGACTGATTCCTTCCATGAATCCGAGGGTAAGGCCCCTCCCAGGGTCCAGAAGCGGCCCGACGGCAGGAGCTTCACGCCAAACGTGGAGACAATGTCCTTTATCATGCGCACCGCCCTGCAGACCAAAGACAACACCAAGAGCTTACAGTCATTTTGGCTCTCAGAGTACGTCGGTATTGACAGTCTCCTCCAAGACAAGGTCGCCGAGCCATATTATCGGGCGTCGTTTGCCCGGGCGCTGGCGGGCGTTCTTGACCAATTGTTGGATGACCCGAGAACACAACACCGCCGAGAGTGGCTTGTCTCGCTCAAAGCTCGCGCTCGGGAAGTGATTCGCACCACCGGGCATACCCTCAGATCGGAAAAGTCTGCGCTGGGCACCCTGGCCACGTTGACTCGAGAGGACGGCGCAGTCTCATTCGACCTCGCCGCGAGGAGCAGTAAACCTCGAAATAATTAAATTCTAATTACTTGCGCATGTTACACCTACGTTCTGCGGTAATCAAGCACAAATTATGGCAACGAGTGGGCGACGAGACACAAACAGTAAAAGAGTGCACAGCAACCTATTTAACAGCAGAAGTGTCCTAATGGTGAAGAAAGCAACGGTTCAATACAACGAATTACGCAATCGAATTCGGACGATCTCCGAATCTCGAAGGATCATTCTTAAAGCCGGGGGTTGGGGGGACAAAAAGGGTGTCTTCTGACAGTGCCATCGACACCGGCTGGTATGTGTGTGGAACATCCCTAGGAAATCCCGAGTCCATGGCCGCAGAGGGATTCCCCATTGGCATGGGACTGAGTCTTCCAGGAGTCTTCCGGGCTCTGAGATTCTTTCCGCGGCGCCTGCAGAGCAGGACGATGCCCACAATGACCAGCACGATCAGCACCAGGGCATTTAATGCCATGACACCGAGGATCGCCGGGAGATATTTGGAGAGATTCTCCAGCGCCGTGGCAACGTCCGTCGACAGGGTGACTGTGGTGGATCCGGACCCAGAGTCTGAAACATTATAGGTGATGTTAGTGTTCGGGGTACCGCCTCGAACATTATGAAATTCGACAGAGGCTTGAACGGGGTCGATGAGAGCAAGCAATTGAACGTATGGGTCGCCCATGTTCCCCGAGGAGTTAAAGTCGCCAAAGTCGTAAAGGGCGTAGATCGAACGGAGGACATTATCGCCGATCAGCCAGTCACTGGACAAAGAGTCAGATTGATCACTACGCGGTATAGATCCGAAAAACCGACAATTGACCAGATCCCACGGACACGCTCTGCGGAATGAATGAGCCCACACAGGTGTTTGGGTCACCCAGAGCAGTGGGGGTGACGTCGAGCGGATGTATCGGAAAGATCTGGTTGCTTGACAACATGTCAACGGACATTGAATTCAAGAAAAACGGGGGGACACACTCTATTTGAAGGGCCATGTCAATCTCAGCGTCGCATGGAACAACCCATTGGCCAAGACTAGAATCATACTGTGCACCAGAAACGCCACCGTAAATGGCCGTACACGCGTCGGTTGGTGCGTACCTTGAAATGGTTGACCATGATTGTTTCGTACTAGTAGGACCATGATTAATGAACAGCTTACGTGTACGAAGTGCCACTGTCAAGTAAAACAACAGCCTTGTTCGATGGGGCCGCGGGTACTGTGGTCGAGACGGCAATTGTCTGTGTCCCAACAATAAACGAGTCCAAAAGGACATTCCAACGTGTTGGTGCGGTGACAGGCCATGTGGGGATCTTGTTTGTAGTCGTCACGTTGGCATACGATGGGTCTGTTTCGCCAACGGAAAAGCTACCCTGGACGCCATCACCGTCTGAAGTGCTTTGGAGAGAGAATGCAATGAAATTGGGTTCGTTCGGATTGTCGTTGAAGAGGTTGTAGAGCAGCGTTCGTCCAGAGGACGAACCAGTCTGGTTGATCGCCGCATCGATATGGGAAAGAGAATCGAAGCCAAGACCCAAGATGCCCGCTGCCCCGTATGACATTGTTGGGTTCTGAGCCGAGGAAACATTCAAGTATGCTTGCTGAGGTACATTGATACTGTCACGGGGTGAGCTGTGGATACTGGGAGAGTGAGGTGGCAAGATACCCCGCAAAATCTGTCGACGCAAAGGCTACTTGACCCTGCGCCCAACCAATGCCATACTACCTGGCGTGAGCTTTGACACAGGGCCGACGCTGCCAATACTTACAGTGAGGTTTAGGCTGGTCGACTTGGTAGGACATGAGTACAGAGTCACGACAAAAGACCACTGCACTGACGGTAGCCTGGGCACTGGGGAGCGATCCGGTGGGGAATATCCAGAGATCTAAGAATCGCGAATGGTCAGGGAGGGCGACTGGGGGACGCAGGACCTACCAGATGAGCCTGTGTCGAGTTGCACGGGGAACGCTGAATTGGAATGAGTTTTGGAATGGTGATGTGGCGCAAAGTCTTACAGACGCCTCCGACGGTGATCTGGGACGCGGGTGAGTGGGGGGGTATTGCTGCGAGTGCGAGACACGTACATTGGCGATGTAAATGAGGTCGTTCACGTCACTGCGGAGAGAGTTCGGGTCAGCGGAGCGGAGGGCGGGGGGGAGTATTACCTAAGCGAGAGGGACGAGTTTGAAGGAGAGACGGCCAGTGAAGCAAAACCACTGCGACGGAGCAACGCGGGTCTGTGGGCCCGCTGGACGGGTATCGTGACTGTCATGGAAAAGAGCGACCGCGGTGAATGGGTGGCTGTGCTGCTTCAGTGGGCATGAAATGGACATGGCCACGTGACACACCTGCAACGATGCCAGCCACGACGAGGAGCGCGATCCACCGGCTCATCAGCCTCACCGCCCAGCACCCCGCATGTCCCTGCCATCGCTGCGCATCTCCCTCACCCGCCCTCTCCCAGCTCAGACACCTCGCGACACCGGTGCATGCCGTCCAGAAAGAGTATGCCTTCGAGGTCCGTCCCAACCCACCACAGCCCCCGCTCTTTGCAGACTCTCTTCAAGGTCGCAGCATCCAACCTCAGGTTCGGAGAAGGCGTCACCCGCGAGGTTGGCATGGACCTCAAGAACATGAAAGCCCGCAAGGTATCTCTCGCTCCCCCTTGTCCACTCCGTCCTTGCATCTCTGCCCCAGGTCGGCGTCTTCACGGACCCCATCGTAGCCAAGCTCAAGCCAATGGCTGTCGTGAGTGACTCCCTGCCAGCGCCCCTGCGTGTGGCCCAATCTCTCTTCTAGGCTCTCGAGTCCCTGCAATCTCAGCAGGATCTCCCCTTCGAAGTTTACGACCAAGTGGTCACTGAGCCCACCGAGGAGAGCTGGAGACACGCCATCGCCTGGGCGAGGCAGCACGACTTTAGTCATTTCCTGGCGTGAGTACCGCGTGCGACCGCTCGAACCCTCTGACTCCCAACTCCATATCACAAAGCGTCGGGGGCGGAAGTGTCATCGACACCGCCAAAGCTGCAAACCTGTTCGTACCTGCTCATTTCCCAAGCTCCATGGCCTGACGTTTGGCAGGTTTACCGTTTACAAGGACAACGACCTCATGGACTTTGTCAATGCCCCCGTAGGAAAGGGGCTTCCCATCTCCCAGAGCCTAAGACCTCTCATCGCAGGCAAGTATCCCATATTCTCTTCTTCGCGACGATCCGACCTATTCCTAGTCCCCACTACTGCTGGAACCGGCTCCGAGACCACCGGAGCTGCCATTTTCGATGTCACTTCGCGCGCTTTCAAGACCGGTATTGCGAATCGCGCCCTCAAGCCCGTGTTGGGTATAGTGGACACTGCAAACACCGAAAGCTGTCCAACACAAGTACACATCAGCGCTGGCCTCGACGTTCTTTTCCACAGTATGGAGAGTTACACTGCAATTCCGTGAGAATCGACGCTGGACGGTTCAAGCTTACTTTGCTCACCCTTTCCAGTTATACGGAACGCACACCTCGTCCAGCCAACCCCATCTTGCGCCCAGCATACCAAGGAAGCAACCCAGTCGCCGACATTTTTTCCATGTGGGCACTTAGGACCACTGTCAAGTACCTCCCTCGAATTGCTAAAGACAGCACCGATGACGAAGCAAGAAGTCAAATGCTGTATGTATTTTTCTGACAACATCCCTTGTAAATAGCTCACATGGGTGTTGTAGCCTCGCTGCTTCCTTTGCTGGTATCGGATTCGGAAATGCCGGTGTGCATCTATGTCATGGGATGAGCTACCCGGTATGTTCTAGTAGTTGAAAGTCAATCAAATTCCCTGACGAGCACGTCTCAGATTTCTGGTTTGAACAAGAGAGGTCCCAAATATAAACACCCAGGATACCAAGTCGACCACCCTATCATCCCCCACGGTGTCAGGTACGCCACGGAGATCGCCTGTGCTTGATCATAGTTGACTGCAACTCGTGCATCACAGTGTCGCTCTCACAGGACCTGCGGGTACGTTTCGCATTTTGACCAGCGCAATGGCCCTAATTCCCCATTAGTCTTCCAATTTACCACGCCGTCGTCGCCCGACCGCCATCGAGAAGCACTGGCGATCTTCAGCAACACAACAGTGACCGATCCTTCTATCACCAGCATTCCGGATTCCGAGATTGGTTCCTACTTGTATGAGTCGATTGCTCGTTTCCTTGACGGGCTTGGTGTACCCCGTGGTCTGAAGGCGGTGGGCTACACGAAAGACGACATTCCAGGGCTTGTCGAGGGTACTCTCCCACAACGTCGTGTACTGGACCTTGCGCCGAACATTGGTGATGTCGCTGGAGAAGACGGAAGGGAACATCTCACGCGGATCATGGAGGCATCTTTGGAGTACTGATCGTTGTGTATCACGTCGTGTAACATGAGAAACGTGCAATTTGTCCTTTTGGATTTCACGCCACTAGACACGGACGATGGCTGACTGCAAACGCCGAAGCAAGTTCAAACCATGCATTGATCTTCACGATGGCAAAGTGAAACAGATCGTCGGCGGTACCTTGTCGGACGATGACCCAGGAGCACTCAGGACGAATTTTGTCGCGAGGTTGGTGCGCCGACTGTCGAGTGTGAATGTCACTTTATCATCTCCAGCCAATCCGCAGCAGATTTTGCACGTTTATATAAAGAGTACGACTTGCAAGGCGGGCATGTTATAAAGCTAGGACCTGGAAATGAGGGTGCCGCGAGGGAGGCATTGGAGGCGTGGCCAGGTGTGTCCCCAGCCTCGATCCCCTGACACCATACGACTCATCTCCATCGCGCGCTTCAGGTGCTTTACAGATAGGCGGCGGAATAACAGCTGCGAACGCACAAGAATGGTTAGATGCGGGTGCTAGTAAGGTGTGCACAGCGCCACGGTCTGATTTCCGTCTCAATCTATTCAGGTCATCGTCACTTCATATCTCTTCCCCGGAGCGAAATTCTCGCAAGAGAGACTTGATGCTATTTCCAAATCCGTCGGCAGGGACAGGCTGGTCGTGGATGTGAGGTTGGCCAGCCCTTTGCGTGCAGATGACCCCATGTAACACCCTCATGGCCTTGATGAATAGCTGTCGTCGTCGAGGTGAAAAGTGGTTCGTAGCGATGAACAAATGGCAAGACATCACAGATATGGAGGTATCCAAAGGTTCGGAAATGACTATCCGTCTTGTCCCAGTCAGTGAACAAACTAGCTTAGAATCACTCGACATGTTGTCAGAACATTGCAGGCAAGTAGAGGGCGTTGGTTACATACAAGCGTCTGACTCTATCTAGTGAGTTTCTCATCCATGCCGCGGACGTCGAGGGACTGTGCCAAGGGATCGACGGTGAACTTGTGAGAAGCAAGTATCCCATCTGTCTTTACGTGTATATCGTGGACTGAACCAGGTCTCAGAACTCGGCGAGTGGGTGACGATACCAACCACATATGCTGGAGGAGCAAAACGTAAGGTGACCTTCAGTATAGGTTAGCAGTTTACTGATGCCATGCACAGATGTCTCGGATCTAGCTCTTGTGGATTCACTCTCGGGGGGAAAAGTTGATCTGACTTATGGCAGGTAAGGTCGTTCCTTGTAAACATTTCAAAGGAGATGTGTTGACGTGCCCAAGCTCGCTCGACATTTTTGGGGGACCACTAGTAAAGTTTGAAGATCTCGTCAAAGTACATAACCACCAAAGCTGTGCACAGTAGACCAGATGACCGTGAGAAATGTAGCCGATAAACTATACAGTTCTTGCTTGCGTAAGCGACACCACACACTAGCACGACGGCCTCCTGATCACAGACAGAACCTTCAAAATGCCCGGCAAAGTCAAGGCCTACGAGCTCCAGTCCAAGTGAGCATCCAAAAAGTAGCCACTTGTTGCATTCTGATACACGATAGGTCCAAAAATGACTTGACCAAACAACTCTCCGAGCTCAAGAACGAGCTGCTCACCCTCCGGGTACAGAAGACCACCGGGGGGGCTCCTTCAAAACTAACCAAGATGTACGTTCCGGTCATGTCTCTGTGCTCGATCCAGGCCCAAATCCCTCTCTTCATAGTAATGCCGTGCGCAAGTCGATCGCACGGGTCCTGACTGTGATGAACCACAAGTCCCGCCAAAATCTGCGGGAGTACTACAAGAACAGGAAATACCTCCCACTGGACCTCCGGCCGAAGAAGACTCGTGCAATCAGACGGCGACTGACCAAGGTGAGACATTGAACCACGATCTTACCCGTGGCGTCGACCCAACTGTTGTGATCTGTAGCGCGAGTTGTCGTTGAAGACGGAGAAGCAGCACAAGAAGAACATCCACTTCCCACTGCGTAAATACGCAGTCAAGGCATGAGATTGTAGTGGCAGATTATGTCTTCTGGCCCCGGTCACCATGCTACTGTCGTTTACATGCCTTATTTTGTATGTCATAGGCGCTGATCAACGTGACATGCTGTGTCTACTGCCATGGGGTTGACTTTGATAATATCTGAATCTGTCGAGATAAGACGACGACCCGGACTTTGTATTAGCAGGGATCACCCCGAACACGTGTAGAGGAGCGCACCATGTTCGGTATGTCTTGCATGTGTCAACGCCCTATACGTCTCCCAGACCACCATGTCTCCGCCCAGCAACCGTCTCAGGAAACCAAGCTACGCTGACCTCGACCATCCTCCACGCTCGAGTCCTCCTCCATCCCAAATGTCCCCAGGGTCCAGCCAGGATGATCACAGAGAACCCTACCCTGTTCCCAGCACCAATCCTGCAAGTCAGTACACCTTGCTCGACAAACTCGGTACAGGCAGCTTCGGCACGGTCTACAAGGCAATGCACAACGAGACCAAACAGATAGTTGCCATAAAACAAATCGGTGCGTGCCCTTCCGGACCGCCTTTCATCCTCTGACCTGTCGTTTCCCGAATAGACTTGGAGGACTCGGATGACGATATACTCGAGATCCAGCAGGAAATAGCCAGCTTGGCTCAGTGCGACTCCGAATATGTCACTCGATACTACGGCTCCTTCGTCGTGGCTTACAAGTTGTGGATCGTCATGGAGTACCTCGCCGGAGGATCGTGTCTCGACTTGCTCAAAGCCGGCGTTTTTTCAGAAGCGCACATCGCGGTCGTCTGCCGCGAGCTACTTTTCGGTCTTGATTATCTCCACTCGGAGGGAACTATCCACCGGGATATCAAAGCTGCAAACGTCCTACTCTCCGCCGCGGGCAAGGTCAAGCTCGCGGATTTCGGTGTTGCAGCGCAACTCACGAGCACTTTGAGACATACGTTCGTCGGCACTCCCTTTTGGATGGCACCAGAAGTCATACGTCAAGCTGGATACGATGCTAAAGCAGACATGTGGAGTCTGGGCATAACCGCGATCGAGCTGGCAATGGGCGAGCCGCCCTTGGCAGAGTACCATCCCATGCGTGTGCTCTTCCTCATTCCCAAGGCGAAGCCTCCAACGCTCGAGGGTAACTTTAGCCCTGCTTTCAAAGAATTCGTCTCGTTATGCCTCACAAAGGACCCTAGCACGGTACGATATGCTTATCTTCGTTTTTGGGTGCGTTTTCACGTGATATGCAGCGTCCCACAGCCAAGGAACTTCTCCAACATAGATTCGTCAAGAATGCAAAGAAAACACCATACCTTACAGAGCTAATTGAACGTTACCAAGACCTTCGCGCTCGATCTCCCCAAAGGGGCATCCAAGCATACCAACCCACCGTCAAGGGAACCGTCCATTGGGAGAGTAACGTCACGATACGCAGTGATTGGAACTTTGACACCATCAGATCTTCGTCTGTAATGGGGACATTCAGCAGTGCTGCCCGGGACCTGCTTCCTGACATGGATGACGAGGAAGCTGAGGAAGATCCTTTGGTCTATGACGAAGAAGATCAGTCTGTTGATACAGAGGGTGCTATCAAAGGTAGCGAGCAGTTGGTAACTAGTGGTATTGGGATGAGTCACCTGGCAACACACTCGACTGTTCTGATCAAATCGCCGCCCGGGGAACAGGACATTCCCACTCTCCTTGCCTCGACGGATGCCTCGTCGAGTGATTCAGGAACTTTGTCTGGGTCCATCCCTCCGCTAGAGGGTGAGCTACCTCAAGATGCGCCCCCTGCTTACACCGGTTCTATCCGATCTATGAAACGTTCGTCATACGCTGCAAGGCACAGAACGACTGGCCCCGGGACGGTTATGCGAGAGGCTGATTTAGGTTCTGGTGTAGATACGATCAGACCAGTGAAGAAAGTCGACACCATTGGCTCCCTAAGGCTCTCTGCAGAGTATGTCGGGACTGCACGTAGCAGAGACGATCCCCCCCAATCCCCATCATCGACTTCTTCACCTACCAAAGAACGTTCGTCGTTTAAGCGAAGAGCAAGTGAATCGGAACGGGCTGGGCGATCTATGGTCGACGACGTAGTTCTTCCGGTCCTCCAGAACGTAAGCGGAACCCGGTAGCCCGGCCTGTCGTCCTTCTGACCGTTTCTCACAGGCCATTCGTGACGACATGGACGCTCGGGAGATCGAGTCGTTGAGCATGATAGCTCGTGGTTTCGCTGACCTACGCGACGCTAACCCATCCCTCTCGTATAATGTCATCCTTGACATTCTTTCTGGCATCAACGAGTACGTCTTCTCGTGCGTACGGCGAATCCTGGTTAACATCCGTGCGCAATTTAGAAATCCCGGCGTTCGACAACACGTGCAGACGTCCCGCGGACTATTTCCCCACAAACGCATCATCCGAAAAAGCGAAATGACGGCTCGAGGCTTGGTTGTCACGGAAGTTCAAGAGGACATCACAACTTCCCCAGTAGAAGCGAGTGGCTCGTCATCGGCTCACCCTCTTAAAGCAGATGACCCAACTGCCCAAGCACGCAAGTCACCTATCGCCGAACTTTTGTACATGCGTTGGCTCGAAGGACTCCGGATCAAATGGCCGAGCATTCTGTCGTCATGAAATGGCGAATTCGACAGCTCAATCAACGCCGTGATTTCGCGGTCCAGGGATTTACTCAGATCTATGTTCTTTTGGACACGATTGCTACGAACAGTGTCGTAGGTGTAACCAAGGGACCTTTCGATGTTCCGAGACGAATTAACGTTCATGTATTCACGTATATTTTATGAAAGTGACGTCTTACGGTAGATGAAACAGTGTTATTTGGAGATTCAGGAAACCTAGTTTCCCGACAAAGTGATCCTGCCGAGGTATGAACACGATTCAAAATCATTCCAAGTGTTAAAGGGCGACTGTGATTCCGCAGAAGAAAAAGATCGTAAATACCCAAGATGACAATAGGACAAAATAGTAATGTATCCATGCACAATATATCCAAGTTCCGAGTTAAAGAAGAACACTGCCAGCTACAGCGGCAATGAGAGTAGCGATACCCGATAGTACGAGTGACGCGGCACTGAAGTGCTCGGCTCCACTCTTCTGGTTTGCATGGGGAGAACCAGAGGCGCTGTGAGACGAACTCGACTGGGAGCCCGAATCCGCACTGTGAGCAGAAGAGGTTGTGGGCCTGCCGCAATCTCAACCAAAGCGCACTCAAAAAAGGACACATAGAGCTTACCTTCTCGTAGACGTGGGCAAAGTGGTGTTCGCCAGGGGAAGCTTGATATTGGGGTCGCCAACTTGCGCGGGAGTGACGGGAGAAGCAAGATCGAGTGCATTCTGGTACACTCCCAGACCATCCGCTTGGGCGAGCGACACAACCTTCCAGCCATTGGAAACCATGAGAGGATACGCACTCATAAAGCTTGCGACCGACAAATCAGACAACTCGTGCTCCAGGATCACGAGACCCGGGGTTTTGGGACCTTGCGCATTCACCACGTTCAGCAATGCACACAGTAAAACAAACCACCGCCACCAACCAGTGAGCCACGTCTGCATCTGTGTAGCAATCTTGTCCAGTGTGGTGAGAGCAGGGGTTTGATCGAGTGTCCAGTCGTCAGTGCTGAGACAGAAAATATCACTCAAAGAAACGACGTGCGAGATCAAGCGAAAATAGCTTACTCCTGGTTCCAAATGACCGTAACCAACCCAAAGACTTCCTTGGCAATTGCGCGAACACGCATATCAGAGTCGCCGTAGGGAGGCCGCCAGAATCGGGGGATACGTCCTCCTGTGGAGTTATGGATAAGCCACATGGTCCAGCCCAACTCAGCCACCACTTCTTCGTTAGACTTCGTCGTCATAAAAGGGTGTGTCCAAGTGTGAACGGCGATGTCGTCCAGATTATTGATTGCGGCTTGGAACTGCAGCGGGTTCAACAGAATGTTCTGACCGATAAAAAAGTGCGTCGCGCGTTGGTTGTTCTTGACGAGGAAGTCGTAGAGAGTATTCGAAGCCTAAAGAAATCCGTCAACCCATGGCGACAAGTCATGCAACGAACAAGAAACCAACTGGCAGTGGGCCATCGTCAAAGCTGAGTGCTAACACGCCGGTGGGAGCGTCCCAAACATCACCAGGAGTGACACACTTGTACGTCGAGGAACAGACGGTGGCGCTATAGGGATCATAACCCGAGGGATACGTTGGGTTCTCGAGATTGGTGCTCGTGGACACGGGAACATCTGGTATCTTGCCAGCCGCAACGGCACTGTTCAGCGCAGTGATCCACGCCTGAGGCATATCCGTGGTCGAGGCGAGGTTGGCGGGAAAGCCCGCAGACCATTCTACCCAATGCATGTGAATACTGAAGGAGGAGTTCAACGCAAAACATACCGGGCGTTCCTACGACTGCATAAGTAACACCATCGTTGCTACCTGAACGCCGAAACAGGTTGTGCACAGGGTGGTCTTCTTCGTGGTACCACCTGCTTGGCAATCGTCCGCCGTCCGTGTGAGAGTGACTAGCAGGGTTGACGGATGCGCGTGCAACGGTGGCGGCGAGGAGGAGGGCAGAAGCAAACCGGACAGGCATGGCTAGGGAGAGAGCCTAAACGAGAGGAGGGGGAAATAGACAGTGTGTTGGGGTAGGGGAAGGAAAGGCGATAAAGGGAGAGCCGCACTGAGGGCTCGCATTTTATACCATGGAAAGGGAATCCTACGAAGTCAGCCTCTAGAGACAGCTATTCTAGTTACCGTATGCGGATGCATTTCGATCGTCTGGAAGCCGGCGAGAATCTAACGGCGGGTCCTGGAATTCAACCTAGGGATACGTCCGCGGGGAATTCCAGCTCCAAAGAGAGCCGTTCACGGATATCAAGCTGCAAGTTCGATCCAGTACTCACCAGCTAGCTCCGCGATCGTTTCTAATCAGTAAATGCTGAAAATCCATCGAGCCTCAGAGAGTTACCTTGGCGTCGGTGCAATTCTATGGATTCCAGCTGATGTGATACAATGTTGACAAAAACATAGCATTGCCCAGACCACATACTATGTCGCGGGCACTGGCGAGGTAGCAGCAGATTCCCCACGAAGGGCACTCTTGAGAATCAAAATACCCGACTTCAACTGCGCGACCTCCTTCACCATAGCCGTGAACCTGGCCTTCTTTGCCTCGCTTGTCAAATACGGCGTGAAGTGTTGAATGCAGTCCCGTGTCGTCGCATTAGGCGTATTCTGCAGCCACTCGATAAGCATCCTCTCTTCCAACTCTCCTTCGGGCGCAGGACCGGTTGGCAGTGGTTTCCGTTTCTTAGGCTTCGGAGCATTGGTACCGTTGATCGCAACGCTGGTTGCACCAGCCCCAGAAACCTCATCCACTTTGCGTTTGTTCGCGGGCTTCGAAATTGCGGTAGTTGGCGAGCCGACCAAGCCTTTACCGCCACCGGCGGCCGGACTAGTCGCCCGGCTAGGGCTGGTTGCCCGACTGCCTCCCCCAGGCACTCCACTGAGCGGGCTATTCCCTCTGCTCACATTGGCTGATTTGGCTTTCGGCGCCTTCGGGCTTGTAGCTCGTTTGGCAACAACCGAATGCCCTCCCAAGCTGGGTATAGGTGCTGGCGAAACTGCACGGGAGCCAACGGCGGAACCTTCTGCAGTCGCAGGCTTTGTGGTTGGCTGCTGAGAAGTTGACCGAGATTTCACCTGTTGGGGTTGCTGTTGTATGGCAGGTTCGTTCGAGACGAGCGGAGGCTCCTCCTCCTCCTCATTTTCGTCCTGTCAATAGATGGTCAGACCTACGAGTAGGAATTGCGGGCGATACTAGCTCACCGAACTTGCATACGGATTGCGCTCTTCGTCACTTTCATATACAACATTCTTTTCTAACTTGCGCATGAGCTTCTTGAGAGATTTACCATCTTTCGACAGCTGGGACTCGTCTTCGTCCTCATCAGACTCGTCGACATATCCTTCGCGCCGTTTGTTGGCCAGCTTATACTCTCGTTTTAGACGTTCCTGCAGGATGAACGTTCATGATGAGACTTGGAGAGCAACGCCTCTGCCGACTGACCTCAAGTTCTTTGGCTTCTTCGTCGTCCATATCTGCGGCCTCGTGCTCGTCATCATCTGCGACCTCTTCTTCAAACAGTTGCTCGTCGATATGGCCTTCACCGTCGTCTTCTCGTTTAGGCCGAACATTTCCCTCCTCGTCTTGCTCTGCCCCCTGCGAACCTCTGTTCACTGTTCGTAAAGCCCTTCCGCCTGGTGCTCTGCTTTGGCTAGCATTATGCACCAGTGGCGCTGCGCCAGCGACGGCGTTAGGATCAGCCTTGAACATGGCTGATGTAGCTGCGGAGGGACCTTGTCCATGTCTGCGGTGCAATAGCCAGCGCTCTGGATCCTTGTTCTTTTGTATCTTCGCCATCTTGGACAGGGCATCAGACTGACCGCAACGAAAGAGGAACAGGCAGTACATACTAACGACTCGGCCTCCTCCAGGTCGGGGACATGGTGCTTTGGTTTCTTGTGGTACTTGTACCACCGGTTAGCAGGCACGAATTTGAACACTTCTTGAGCGGCAGGCATGAAAAGAGCATGTGTTTCTGCCTTTGAGACCTCCTCCAGTTGCCCAACCCACACCTCATTCTGCCTCGCATCTTCCATCACCCACGGGAACCTCTCTTCCTTCCTGAGCTGCCGGACCTCCTCTGGAACTTTGAAAACCTGTCGTGTTTTCCTCGTCATTTTCTTTTTGCCATTGGTAGGGGTCTTTCCCTTGGTTTCTTTCTCCTTGGACGAACTCTCTCCGGACGTGTTCGCGATAGGCCGACCATCCGCGTCGACCATGACTATTCTGCCGTCTGAACCAATCACCGGTTTGCCATCAAGCCCCAACATCGGGCCAACAGGAACTTGCTGAGCCGACGTCGACTCTTGTCTCCTAAGGTCCTTCCTGTTCAGCTTTATTGGCTCCTCCCAAGTCGAGACGTCTACGGGTTTGCGAGAGTCGAATTTCATCACGTCATACTTCCATCCGTTGAGCGCAGACGACATGAGCTTGTACTCGGAGAACTCGCCGTCGGGGAGCTTGGTACTGTCCTCGACGTCGTCCGTGTTGGGTGGAGTGGGTTGTTGGCGTGGCGTTGCAGATTTACGGGGCGACGTGGGGGTCCCATTGGGGAGAGAGACCGACGGGTCTTTCTTGATGGGCTTCTTCTTGTGAAAAAGAAGGGATTCGGCAGACTTTGGGGGCATGGTGAACAAGTAATGATTGCAGACGGAGGGTTTCCGTGCGGCGCAGGTTATACAAAGGACATCCGCGCAGGGCTGTCGTCGTCTTGGACGTGCTGGTCCAAGCTAGAGTTGATCACGTAATCATAACACGAGGAGTCATATGGCAGATGCTAGCAGTACGGATGATGATTGCGAAAAACGAAAAAGCTTAAACCTAGCATTATGTACATCGACGAACTCATCGCCGAGGGAATCGTCCGTTAGGAAACGAGAAATGCAGTGATCCCGGCGTAAATGAAAACTAACACACGAACCCTTGAAACATGACACGAAAACAGACTAGGTCGGAGGGGCCTCCACCCTAGTCGTTGGTATACTGCCATTCGTCACTGCAGCTGACGAAGGTTGGTGGGCTGACTGCCCCGCTACTGATGAGTATGCGTTTTCTGAAGATGACGGCCGTGACTGCGAGGAGGGTTGGTGTGGCTGCGGTGGTTGATGGGAATGTGGTTGAGAAGGATGCGATATGGCACCCGGGGGAGGCGGGGGGTATGGCACTGGTCCTTGACTGTACACCATTGAATGTGGAGGACCGCCTGGACCGAATGACGGCACGCCCTGCCGCAAGCTATCCAACTCGTGTCTGAGCATGTCAATTTCGCGAGCCATGTCTTGATGGCTCTGCTTGAGGTTGATTACAAAATCGATGGCTGCGAGGCTGGTTCAGCTGTGGCCCGAGGACGCAAGGAACAAGGCAGACCTTTGCTCAGAATCTCCCATTTGCTCGCTTTCATGCCACGGTCGGCCGGCAGCTGATCTCGCAGTTCATCAAACAAATCTTTCATTTCCTTCCGACGTTTCCGCTCGGCAAGCTTGTGTGACACCCTCAGCTCGGGCGAACGAGAATAAGGGGTCGATCCAGGTTCCTTGGACTGTTTAACAGTGGACATGGAGGGTGGGGTTGACGCAGACGAATCGTCTGCGGGGGCCGTAGAGCCGGCGACGGGAGGTGTAGGTGGTACGGCATCACGTAACTGGCGCGATGGGGGGCGTGAGCGCGAGCGTACGTTTCTGGTTGGGCCGACGGCGGGAGAAATGTTTTCGGGAACAGACATTCGTCTGTCAGGGGGGAAGGACATGGGAGGCATGATGGTCGGAGGCAGAGGTTGGGACTCGAAGGGACGGTTGGGATTCGGTATATTAGGGTCTTGGTGGCCATCTGGATGTTGTGCTGCAGACCACGCGAAAGTCGCCATGCTACCGGACGTTGGAGGTGCTGGTGATCGCCCATGTGGCTGGTCGCCGGAGAATGCCGAGTAGCTACTGGACCCGTTTGGGAGGATTGCAGGCAAGGAGTCGCGTCTATCATGCCACCACGTCTGCCCGCTGTTGCCCAAAGGCGCACCTGACATGCCTGGCCCAGAAATCATCGCACCGGCGTGGACTGAATGGCGACGGTGATCATATATGCTCAGATGCGCCATCCTATGTGTCTCTACTGCCGAGCCACGCCGTTTTTGCGCGCGAACGTCAGGGTCCAGGTTCATCGGGCTCGGTATACCGGGGCCGGCGAGCTGAGAGTCGACATCGTCGCTGTTCGTTGCTTCACGGTCGGAGGACATCTTGCGTTTTGTCCCATGTGGTAGATGGGAGTCGGAGGAGCCCTGGGGTCGATTGGTCGCCAAGGGGAAGTAAGGGGGAGGGGGGAGACGTACTGCAATGGAGTGGCGACGAGAGCTATCGTCGCTGTCGTCGTGGTGGCGGATGGTCGTGCGCGGGGAGTGTCTGGAGTCGGTGTCGAGATTCATCGGGTCGCGGGAGAGGTTTCCTGTGGCAAGAGGTCCGGGGGGTGCGAAGGAGGGAGAAGAAGGACGTACTGGAGAGCGCGTTCGATCTGGATGCGTGCTTGGGGTCGGGGTCGCGATCCAGGGAGGGTGAGCGGAGTATTTTGCGCATTTGTTTGCTGGAGGGCTCTGGGTGGAAGGAGGACGCGCTGTCGCCAAAGACATAGTTTGCGGCGGGACGCGGGGCTGGGGGAAAGGGTGAGGGGGGGGTGCGGGGAAGAGGGGGGATCGTACCATCAGAGTGACGTTGGGAAGCGTGGAGGGAAGGGTCGGTGAGGGAGCCTCTGCGGTGTTGCTGGAGATAGTCGAGGGGAGGGAGGGATATGAGGGGGGACTGTCGCGAGCCGTCTCTGTGGTTGTCAGGCATGGCTGGGTGGTTGGTCGAGCACACTTGTGAAAGTCGACGTTATGAGAACTCGTCCCTCTTGCCGCTTTCGGCGCTAAACAACGTGGAGCTCCGACTCGCGGGGACACACGTGGCCAGCTGGCACTCCTTATTTGGTTACATGAGCTCGTATGATCGAGGACTGCCATCCACAGCCCCAAGCCGACTCCCCCTCAACACCTCCCGCTGTCCCTCCCGCACCACAACACTCCGCGCGTGCAGTGTCCGCATACTGTTCCGCGTCCATCGCCCGCTCCCCCCCCTCTCGTCCCGCGCCCGTCGTTCCAGCGTATCGTCCACCGTGACCATGTATCGCACCCACGGTATGTAATCCAGGAACACGCTCCTCTGGGGCATCAAAGGGGCTGGTGGCCAAAGAACGTCCTGCAACGCGTCCACCATCCGAGACTGATACTCCACGCGAGCACGGAACCCCTTTGCATCCTCACTCGTTAGCCTTGCCGCGGGGTTGATCGACGCCTCAATCGGACCCGTGCCAGACTCCTCGTGTACTCCACGTGAATACCGGGTGGCTTCTTCTGCAATGAGCTCATCTCGCTGGCAATACTCCAGCCCCTCTCTCCCCTCCAGCACCACATATCCCGTCTCGTCGTCGTCCGACCTCCCCTGCAACACCACAGTCAGCGCACCCACAATCACGAATCCGTCATAAATTCACCTCCCCCGTGCCCATTGGCGGCCTGCAGAGCTTCGCGTCGACATGCGACATCAGCTCACTGTGCCGCTTCATTTTCCGCCACCACTCGTTTCCCACTGTGGATCCCATCGGCGTAACCCTGGATTCAGCGGAAATTGGTCGAGCTGATTGCTGAACGTGTCCTTCAGCCTCGTCTCCTTGGTGCATCTCTGATGCTGATCCATGCCTCGCGCCCGCGCACAAAATTTGCAATTGCGTGATGGCCCGTCGTAGATCTGGCAACGGTACTGGCTCGCTTCTCGGGTATAACGGCCCATCCGGTATGTCTAATCCATCTATGGAATGCGTGGTTTCATATAGAACCATCAGGTCTTCGTGCGGAACAAGGCAGCCCTCCGTGAGCGACAGGCATTGGAGAAAGGTGGCCGCCACGGGCGACGGACAAGGCTCAAAAACGAGGACTTTCTGAAGTGGCAGATCACCAAGAGGAACTAGACCAGGGTCTGCGCAACCATCCTGAGTGCCAACATCCTCGACTGAGTCAACGAGGGCTCACCGTTGCATGTCATTACAACTGGCCTTTGGCAGCATCGAATGAATTCAACAACAGCTGGCCAAAAACCTGCATCTTCTTTGAATAAGATGTCGACCTCTTCTAGGAGCACAAGAGATTGCCGAACGATCGGTCTCGATCCATCAGATTCAGCATGGCTCATCCCGGAGATGGCCGCTTCCTCTGATGTGACCATCTGCTGGTCCGGTGGCAGTGGTTGCTGCTTGTGCGTCGGACTGTCACCCTCTACACTGATAGGCTGTCCCTCAGTCCCTGCTTCCTGCGATTCGTCAAACCCAACGATTCCTCCCGTCTTGCTCTTGACCAGATAACCGTGGAGTCCCATGGATTCCTTTGCCGTTTTCATTGGCGCACGCCTATGAACCGTCTGGACGATATGATTCTTGCCTACGTCTCCGACAAGATGATCCAAGCTTGCGCCGTTGCGCCTTCCGATACCAGGGTACACTTCAAAAATTTCCCATCCCAACTCTTCTGCACAGGCATAGACCGCGGCAGTCTTCCCACAGCCGGTGGGTCCGGTTATGAGGAGGGCATTGGTTAGGTTGTCAGCGAAGTTAGTTTGAATGGGTTCCTGTAATTGGGACGTCGTGTGGTTGATATTTGTATCGGGGACATTTGATGCAACAGGGTGCGCCTCGTGGGTGTCAGTTGTGTCACACCTGTGGAGGCGAGTAAGAGTACGTTGACAGAATGCGAACTCGTCCTCCGAATCGCCGGGAGGGTCCTCAGCTTGCTCTTCATCCGTGTCGCTAAAGACCACAAAGTCATCCAGGTCATCATCCGAATCCACTCTTCTTTTCTTGTTTCCCCGTTTCCTGGTTACTTGTCGAATAACGCGGGGTCGCTTCACCCCTCGTGGTTCGACCCGCTTCGAAGCGCCTTTTTCTTTATTCTCTCTGGCTTTGGCACCTTTCACCACTGGTTCCTCTGGCTGGCGACCTCGCAATTGCAGTTCGAGTGCACGAAGCCAGTCTCGTAGATAGAGAGCGTGTCGCTCATTCCCCAGCACTTCATTCGCGCGTCTGGGACGAAAATGACGAGTCCACATCTCGGCATGGCGTAATGGGATACTTTCTCGATGAACAGATATTTGTGCGAAAGCAGGATGTGATTCGATGCAATCACGGCTGAGGGATTTGAGATACTCTTCGCATTGCGGGGATGTCAAAGACCTGTGGATACGTTCCAAAGGAGTCGAGGGAGTATCATCCAGCTGCCGCGATTTTGCCAGTGTGAGGAAGTCCAATGCTCCTTCATCTGATGGACTGAATCTTGGTAATACGCCACGCTTGAGAGGCGCTTGACAGCAAGCATAAGAATGCTGTACTCCTCGAACATGCTGCGAACATGAACTAGGGAGAGACGCAACACCTCCCAACCCCGGAGTCCGTCTACTTAACCCCTTTTTCTTGCTTGTTTCATATGTGTGTTTGTGTCCGTGTGTGCCGGCATGCGGAAAGCTCGTGTCACTACAGCAGTGAACGTTGAGATGTATGGGAGAGGGAGGCGAATGTGAGGTCGCCTGACTGGATTCTGATGGAGGAGATAGCTGATGAGTAGACGATAAGGGTGGTTCTGTCGACAACTCTATGTCGGAGGACGCGTCAGTGATATCTATAACCTCGGTATCATCCACGCTAGTGATTGTATCTCGTGGTCCCTCTCGCACGGAAGAGACCTTCGTGAAAATGGGAAATAGCTGACCTGTGTGTCGAAATATTGTTTGGAGCTGGGACGGATTACAATAAACTCACGCACTCGGTTTGGCCGGCCTAGATGGTTGAGCGGGAGGTTGTGGGTCCGCTACCTGGAGAGAAGAAGCTACCGGCGGGTCTGTGTGCTCCAGGTGCGAGTCCTGTCCGTCCGCAGCGGGCGCGGTGGCGGAGTTTGTCCTCTGAAAGAGACCCTTCAGAGTCGTTTGGGTTGTCGGCTGAAACCAGTGGTGGCCTTGTGAGCTACACGACACAAAAACGCACAGAAATAGTACCCGTTGGGCTTTAACTTGACTGCCTGTGGTTCTTGTTCTCCGCTTTTCCGGCATAATGGTGGTGGATGGTGCCAGCGCCGTCCGAGTCGCGGTGAGTACGCCAGTACTGTGATCCAAGCACGCGTCTAGGAGCGCGTCGCGTGACATGTCACACGTATCTGATTCGAGGACTTGAAACGCATCGAGACTTGAACTCGATGTCGGACGATCAGGACGCTGAACAGCGGCCTCCAATCAGTAGGGAGCTATTGAAATGGATATCCAGGGAGTATTTTGGTAAGTCGTCATCTCCATGCCGGTGGGGTGGTCCAACTCACTCGCAAAATTCAGCTATGAACGGTTCATCATACCACGTCCTTGATTACCCACCAACGCCCCTGGAATTTGCTAGGCTTGCCCATTTATCGAGACCCGTGGTCATCAAGGGTATTACTCTGACCTAATTTGCGTCACTTCAGCGAGGCCAACGCGCTTTTTCTCAGGGGTAGAGTTCCCGGCTTTGACAAAGTGGACAGACGACTATCTTGTTGAAAAAATGGGAAACCAATCTGTCTCAGTTGCCGTGACTCCCAATGGGTATGGCCCAGCATTCGCGGCTGTTTATTAGAAGCATGATTGAACGACAGCAAGTCGAGCAGATGCGGTCACCCGCGCGCCGGACGGAAAACTATACTTTGCCGAGCCGTTCACAGACTCCATGACCCTCCGTGACCTTCTCAAGAAGTTGCGTTCAGGTGACTCGGATTCACTTCACCCTGTTTGGCACGGTCAGACCATGCCACGGCTCAGATGAAAAATATGTCTATTATCTGCAATCGCAGAATGGAAACTTGTATTCGGGAGATTTCTTCTCCGACGGAGAGGATGCCTCAGAGTTCGCGGCCCTACGAGCAGATGTTCCCCCCGAAGTCAACTTTGTTCGTGGTGCTCTTGGTTCGTTATCAGTTCCTGGTGCTGTCTTGCAATTATCCTGAGAGATCGACTAGATCGGACTCCTGACGCCGTTAATCTGTGGATCGGAGGCAGCGACAGCGTCACAAGCATACATAGTGGTACGGTACCTGGTAACCTTCCAACTTTCTGGACCTGATTGGAAGCGCGTAGACCCTTACGAGAACATATACACTGTCGTCCGCGGTACCAAACATTTCACATTGCTACCACCAAGCGAGGGATGGTGCTTGGAAGGTTTGTGCTACGCGCACTACCGTCGTCGCGTTGCTCACGGAAGTAGAGAGATTATACCCGCATGCTGTGTACACTCGCATTGATGCGACTCCAGATCTCCATCTCCTTCCATCACAGGAAGCTTCACCTGTGCGATGGTCTTCGGTCTCAGATCCTGACTTTCCAGATGCATTGCCACACGAAGCTCACCCGATACACATTACACTGACTGCGGGAGACACGCTGTACCTACCTGTTGGGTGGTGGCACTTTGTCAGACAGTCGGGCGATGTTACTATCGCATTAAATTGGTGGTATGACACGGAGCTTAAGGGGATCAATTGGGTGTGGCTGAATATGCTACGGGCGGGCGATAATGTACCTGCAGGAAATTAAAGAAATTCGTATATTGTGTCACGTGTGTCACGTCACGTTCCTGTTTCCCAACGCTCGCAATATGGGCAAGGACAAGAGCGAGAAAAAGGAGAAAAAGAGAAAGGCAGAGGTGGCGGCGGATGTGCCACCGGTTGGAGATGTAGAAATGGAGGACACGTCCTCAGTGCGTTTCCTGACCATCGAAATGTGTGCTTCACAGTCTCACCCAGGTTCAGCCTGCGAAGAAGGCAAAGAAAGACAAGGAGGAAATCACCATCCCCCTTGAGGACCTTGCTCCTATTGCGCGACCTCTTGCGCAGAAAAAACTGGTCAAAAAATTGCACAAGACAATCAAAAAAGGTGCGGTCCTAACCTGACGATTCTATGCTCGTGCATCTTGATTATTGTATGTCGTCATCAGCATCCAAAGCCAGGCAGGTCAAACGTGGTGTAAAAGAGGTCGTGAAGGGTATCCGCAAAGGAGAGCAAGGGCGAGTGATTCATTCCGTCTTGTTTGCGACACTCGCGCCATTTCATTTTCAGGTTACTTGTTCTTGCTGCTGACATCAATCCTATCGACATCATATCCCATCTCCCGGTACTCTCTGAGGAGGCCCAGATACCCTATGTATTCGTGACATCCAAAGAAGAGCTTGGGCATGCCAGCTCTACAAAACGACCGACAAGTTGTGTCATGATATGTCCAAATCTGAAGCGCAAGACACAGAAGAAGGATGGTGAGGAGGGGGGCGATGACGATTATCGGGAACTGTACGAGGAATGTCGTCGGGACGTAGAAAAGCTTGATGCCAAAGTCGTTTTCTGATTTTCCGCAGTTAATCTCGACGTATCTTGTCTCACTCGCTAGTTGGCGGAAGCGATGACTTTGCATGTCCATGCCAAATCCACGAGTTTGGTTGCGTGGCCGGTTGTCGGGGCCAATAATAACCGTTTTGCGGGATTCGCACGTTCACAACCCACATTTCTTTCTACCAACCAGTCTCCGGCCTCTCTCCCCATTCTTAGCCATGCCCGCGTCGAAAGCTGCTTCTGCCAATGGCTCAACCTCTGGAAAAACAACCAAAGGAACCCCAACAGCCATTGTCCCGCCGTCACCGGTTTCGAAGCCATTAGACACAGACCCTGCGGTGACACATAGTTCAGGGAGGCCCGACAAAAATGGGTTTGACGCGGAGCAGGAGAGACTCAAGTCTGAGATCGATGCTCTGCAGACCAAGCTTGTGCGTTATATCCCTGTTGTCACATCGGTGCAGTGGCCGATCGTATTTTCACAGGGCACCATCCGAGAGAAGATATCGTTGGCTACCAAGCCTGCGGGGAACGACAGACGGAACGCGCTCCGTACGGAACTTGAGAGCATACGTGAGCAACAGTCTTCTTCCAAGACTTCTAGAGGCAAGGTCCTCGATCAACTCAAGGCTCTGCAAGATGGCATACAAAAGAAGGTACGTCCACACATGTTACTTCCGTGAGTGTCGGTTTAACGCGAAGAAATACCTCAAGACCAAGGACTTGCAAGCTGCGCGGGGAAAGACGCCTTTCCGAGCTGTTGCTGAGGTTGATACCCACATCAAGTACGCCGTCCCTGTGACCACTTTTCAATCAGAATCACTAACGTTCTCACCCAGAAACCTGGAAAAGCAGGTAGAATCTGGCAGTATGAAGCTTGCTGACGAGAAGCGTGCTCTTCAAGAAATCTCACAGGCAAAACGGATTAGAAAGACTGTAGAAGGTTTCCAGGCCGTCCAGGATTCAATCGACACGGACCGGAGCGTTGCGGATGAGCTTCGCCAGCAATTGGATGACCCAGAGTCCAAGGCCATCTCCGATCGTTACGACAAGATCAAAGCAGAACTAGATGAGCTCAAGAAGGAGTCAGACGAAGCATATGCTGGACGCACTAAACTGTTCGATGAGCGGGACGAATTGCAAGCTCGGGTAAACGCCCTCTTCAACGAGAAAAGAGCCTCCGCGCAGCAGTTCCGAGAAGCAAATGACCGCTACTGGGCAAAAGTCAATGAAGACCGTGCTCGTCGTGCTGAGAGGGCTCGTGTGCAGCGCGCCGCCGAAGAAGCTCAGAAAAGGCTGGAACATGCGCAACGGTTACGAGAGGAAGCATCCCTGCCAGCATACCAGGCAGAGATCGAAGATTGCCAAACGCTAATGGACGCTCTTTCGGGCAAGAGTTCTGACACCGTCGTGCTATCTTCTTCGTCGTTACCTGCGAAAGGTGAAGTGGCTGGCTTGCCAAAGCTCGAGTTAAGGCAGGTGGAGGCTGCCACTGACGGTCTGGTGGCGCGCAAGAAGAGGGATGAGGAGACATACTTCATGGGAAAGGGGAAACGGGGAAAGAAGGACAAAGTACCCAAGATCGCGCATGAAACGGGTGCCCTTAAAAATTTACCCTTCGGAACTATCACTGCACTTTCCAAGCTCGCGATTCCCCTTCCAACTGCCACAGGCGACATTCCACGTGTCATCGAAGACCTGAAAACGAAGAAAGTCTGGTACGAGGCCAATCAGGCGCGTGTAACGGCGGAAAACATCGCGAAAGCAGAGGCGCAAATACAACGCCTCACGAGTGCTGCCAAGCCAGAATACCTGGTCGAGGGCACCCAAGCGTCGCAAGACTCGAACGATAGTGTGGATACACCTTTGGAATCGGCATCCACCCCGGTGGAGAACAAATTCATTGACGATGAGGCGGCTGGCAATGTGGAGGTTGACGAGTAAGAGGCGGGATCAGACGGCACCGTCCATATATTATTAAACCTCAGTGCTACTTATACCAGGAAATACTGCTCGTCCGATCGCAAGCAAAGGAACACTTAGTAGTATTATTCAGGTCAAGGCCTATACAATAGTGAGCACAGCTTTTGAAAAGTAAAATGGTCAATACAGATACGGAGCAAGGTAGGAATAAATGACGGGCCGAGAAACGTGGTCATATATACTTGCAGGCTAAATTAAAATTTCCGCACAACCCAGAGAACGACGGAAAGTATGGTTGTGGTGCTGATCCTTCAGGATGCAGCCTCCGCTTTAATCGTTTCGGTTTCGCGCTCTGGCTCGCTAGCGTTACCAGGCAAACTCAGATCTTGAGTCGAAAACGGCGCGACATCGAACGTATTCGTCGTCGCGTACTCGGAGAACGCAAGGCCAGCTTGATGGACCGAAGGTATCGAATCCTCAGGGGTAACTGAAGTATCCATGTAGTTTAGTCCCCCATATGCATCCGAATTGAAACCGGAAGCTGAGGCGTCCAGCGCGCCAGCAGGGAATGAATCCTGTTGCAATGCGGCCAACATGCTCGAGGTTGTCGGAGTGTGGTTCATAGCGTGTTGGGGGCGAGCCTCAGAGGGAACAAAGCTCTCTTGTCCAGCCATGGGTGAAAGGGAAAAGAATTGTTGCTGCATTACTGGCTCGACAGAGGCAGCCACGGAATTGGTGGACAGTGCAACATTCCGCAGAACGTTTACTGCGATCCAGTCACTAGGCGTTCGTGAGCAATACTACAATGAAAGGGGGTGAAAGAGCAACTTACTCGAGGAATAATTTCATTATCTGAAAAGCGCCGAACGCAGGGTCACTCCTGATGGTCTGGCGAACGTCAGAACCATACAAGGCAGTTTGGACAAGAACAAAGAACTTACAAGATCCCTCATAACCTGGCTAGTCACATATCCCCAGCGAATGAGTACGCTACGAGGACTCATCGCTCCTCTGTCATCGCCAGCTCCAATGCGTTGTTCCATGAGCCTCTCTGTGCACTTATCAGCCCATGCCATCACCTCTCTGACAGGTTCGTTGCTCTTCGCAAGACTATCCATCATCGCGACGAATTCCACCTCGAGAAGCTGGACGAGATCTTCATGCCGGCAATTGCAAACCAAAGCCGATTGGTTGCGAACGGATTCAAAATCTACCTTTTGCCAAGATCGGCGCATCTCAGCGAGCTGTTTTTGATTGGTGAGAACTGTGTTTAGAGCTTGAGTGACTTGGTAAATGTCCACGAATCGCACTATATGAGAAATACGTCAATTGGGCAATGCCTCACCATCCGTGCGCTTCACACGTACACACTAAATGCCCAAAACGTGCACCCAGCTCAACCTTGGGCTCAACGAACGTAGTCCCATATCCTTCAAGAGCAAGGAGGAGAATTTTCTCCATCTGACTGGCAAGTTGGCGCAACCCGTTCAAAGAAGCTGTGGGAATAGGGGAGAGCATCTGGGACCTGAGAAACTCGAGTATTTCCTATACATGGTTGAGCAGCAGCACGGAAGTGGCATGCTACAGACTTACGTCATATACAATCGCATCGGCCTTGGCCATTAGTCCTGCAATCGCGGGTGCATGAACAACCTCACGATGAGTGCCTGACAAGGTCGACCAGAATCCCCTGAGGTGCATCTCGAACTGATCAAATCGGAAAGCGCGGGCGCTCTCCAGGATCGCATCCAAGTGGTCTTGGAACCAACCCCATACTTCTCTGCCAGCAATACAATGAGCGGAAGCGGAGCTAGCTCCAATGGCTTCCTCGATGGACGGGAAATGGGGCATATGGCGGACTGAGAGATGTTGATGTGGTTGAACATAATGACCATCGGCATTGGGCCCAAGGGTTAACGCGGGTTGCGGTGCGATACTGGCCTCTGGTTGGCTGGCATGTCGACGAATGGAGGTATGACTGGGGTAAGAGTTACTCCTGGCCAGGACTTGGGCTTGCGACAGTAGGCTGCCTGCGGTCGGTGTCTTATCGCATATATCTTCAAACGTAACACTGCCTTTAAGATCTCCCGAAAGGGCAAGGGAGTTCCGCTTGGAAGCGCTGGACCCTTCAGAATCTTCATCATCATCATCATCTGATCGCTCCTCGCCCTTATTCGCGTCCCCTCCCTCCTGCGCAGCACGAGCAGCGTTGATGGATGACTGACCTGCGTTGTTGTTTGACTTGCGGATGTAATCTTGCAAAAATTCGGCTTCCGCCGAGGTCGCGGGACGAATGCCACAATCTGCCAGGAACAGACGATCAATAAATTTTCCGATCATCATTTGATGGAGGTAAGACACGCACAATGGTATTTGCTATTCCCGCGAACACCCAGACGCCTTGTTTTGATAGTGGGAAAACAGAGTCTGATGGCCTTGCCGAGCGTCGCAGTATTAATGTGAGGGATCTGGTACTGGTCGCAAACTCTGCGATATGAAAAATAAAGGCCCTGGCGTGGTACATTCCCATCAGGGTAAGGAGCATAGTTGGCGGTTAGCCTGAATGGCGAAAGTGTGAGAAATTGGAACATGGAATGGGAAGGATAGGGACATACCAAGCTTGAACGAAAATCTGCTTCGCTCGGTCAGAAGCACTGGTTGTGGTTGCGACGCGTACATTGGCCGCTAATTTCTGGAGGGCATGATCAGGGTTGATAGACATCCTGCCGAAAACGCCTGGAGACTGTCTAGGTTCTTGATGATTAGTGGGCATCGGCTGACCGGGCCCATACATGGTAGAATAGTCGGGGGTGTTGCCGAGAAACATTGTGAGGTCGTCCGTTTCGCTGGAGGAAGAGTGGACACTCTCTGTATCGCGGGGGTAAGGAGAGGCCGCAGCACGAGCTCTGAGGTGAGTCTGGCGAACGTGGCCCTTGAGCGCGGGATTAGTCATACTGCTGTTCGGAGGAGAATGGCCAGGGGACATGTCTGCAGAGGGGAGGGAATAGACGGAAGAGTGGCGTACTTGATCGCCCGGGAGGTAGGAAGAGAGACGATACGGGTCGCCTGAGGGAGGGGGTATGCCGGGTGGCATGCGAGAGAGGAAGTCCTGGGAAGAGTGGGGGCGGGAGTGAGGGGAGGACGAGATCGAGGTTGAACGGGAATGAGGTGGTAAGAAATCAAAGGGAGCGTTTGAAGAGATTGTCTGAAGATTTACAGCAGCAGCCATATGGAAAGAGGGTGTTGAGCTGGGGACGAGACCGACGCAGCGAATAGGCGGACCAGCCGGTGAAAAGGATAGAATGGATGTGGCGGAGGCGAGCAAGCTGGCAGGACTACCCCGTAGTAAGAAAGAGACAAACAAGAGCGCGCGCGTGTACGAGGCGAGAGACAACAGCAGCAACGAGTAGCCGTTTTGCAGCTGTAACGAGATCGCAGCAACAAGAATACGGTCGGTGGTCAAGGCAACGACCCGTCGGTATCTACGTCTGCCCTTTATCCCCACAGCCCCCTTCCCACACACTCCTCCCGGAACCGCTTCCCATCTTCTCTCTTCCATCTCATATAATGCTGTCCCTTGCCGCTCCTTCCCCGAATCAACACCGCCCGCATCGCCTCGCCTCTCCCTTTTTGTTCAACGGAACGACCACTTACTCATATCATTCTTCCTCGACGGCGATCCGTGTCCGCACCACCCGCGTAGACGCGATCTGCGACCCTCATGGCCCCGTCACAGAGGAACTACCGAGTCGCGTGCTGGTCACAATCGATCAGACTGGTCCGCGATCAACGTCTCAAACAATGGCAATGTTTTGGATGACAACCAAGGTTGGCTCTCCGCTTCAACTGTCACAATTTTGTGTCTCCGCCGACACGTCAATGCTCTGGTGCTGAATTTGTCGTTATCACGCCGTACGGGGAAGCGATGCGCAGATGGCGGCCCAACACCATTATCTTGGAATGGCAAACTCAGCTAGACATATTGATAAGACTAATTGTGCGAGCAATTCGAATTTGGCGCCACCCAAGCACTTACGCATTCCTTAGGCCCCGCCTGAGTGAGGTACTTAGTACGTGTCCTGATTCCGGCATAATGTCATTTGCAAAAGTCCAAGTCGAAACAGTACATTCCCATACCTGGTATCAGAATTTTGAATGACCTTCTCTGAAAGAGTACTTGCCTATGTAGAATCATAAAAATACATGGCATTTAAACCAATGACGGCGTCGGGAATGACCTCGGTGGCGAACCATTTCCTAGACTCGGATAGATTAAATTCACTCTGAGATCTGAGCGCTAAATACGACAAAAAGGTGTGGGTGATATCATTAGTCCTTGTGAAGCCATTCAATGGGTTCTCTCACATCTCATCTCACCACTGAGCAGGTCGCGCAGCCGAGGCTGACACCTCTGCCCAAAATCAGGGAATGCGGCTCGCAATGGATGGTCTGGTCTCGTTGGCCAGCACGATGCCCCATGACGTCCGGTCAGATGAGATATTTACATTTGAGTAGCCCTATTGAATGTCAGGCTTGAGGATGCTCAGTGTGCAAACTATAAACCCTTACCTGGTTAGAAGCACCCCATGGTCCAAGGCGTATTTGTTAATGCAGGACCCATACCGTAAACATAAAGATGTCGACATGGTCAGGTTTAGCGACCTCACGCCAGATATCATTGTACACCCTTCCATTTTCTCGAAAAGAATTCCCGCATTTTTCTAGCAACAGCCCGATTCTGGATCGAGTCGTAGCTTCCGTCGATTATGCGTGGAAGCTTGTCATCCTCGTGCCTGGAATGACTCACATCAGTCCGACAAATAGTTACTGGTGATCGGTTCCGCAGCACACCTAAATACCCTGCGCTCATGCAGTCCAAACTGGAATCACACCCAAGCGTACCACAAAGTCAATATCGCTGCTGCGATAACCTTTCAAGTGATCCAAGGTACTGTTATAAAGGTCGACAGGGAATCACGTTTGCTGTGCGAAAGACAGCAATATCAATTAGTCGTGCACCTGCGTTGATGTGACCGGTCAGTGGTGATGGCATACATTAATGAAACCGAACGTTTGCCCCTTACCACCCGCCACGCTTTTTCTTCTTTCTGATCCGGCCAAGTAATGGGAATCGACGAGATACAGATGAGTAGTATGCAAAATTGACCCCTGAACTAGACGATCCGTCTACTGCGCTGAAAACACAGATGGGTGTATGGCAGGAGGAACCAGATGCTTCTAGGACTGTCGGTGTCCCCAGTATCGCCTGGTGTGGGCAAAGAAGGGAGTGGAGGACGCATCAATGAACCCAGTGTACGCCGTACTTGAACGTCTCAATCGTGAGTAGGAATCGGTTATAATTGGCGTGTATTGGAGCAAAATGACTGCAAGGTAATCAGTCCCAGAGCGAGACAGGCGCCATTAATTGGAAACACCAAGGTGTATATGCGGCCGGCGACTGCCGAACGATGAAACTGCCGCCGCTCTCAACTCGCAGGAACGCTTATCGTGTTGGAGCAAGCACAAAGCTAGGAGCTTAGTTGTGTCAAGTTGGGCTCTACATATCAATGTTGCTACCAAGCAGATAACGCATTGGGCCCAAATTACAGTGGAAAAGGTCATAAGGACCCCCAAAAAAACTTAATGCATTACCATGTACTTGCGCTTTGCAAGCGCAGGTCACAGCTAGTTGGACCTGAAGCCTTGGTGTGACTTTATTTACTAGGGAAATGTCGACCTCGACGGGACACTCCCACTAAGCGAGTCGCATAATACTGATTGGTGGAATGCACCAGTGAAACGTAGTATGACATGCCTATGATTCTTATGTTCATGTGCCTCTTAGCACTCTAGCAGCACCAGAGAACGTGCAAGCAAGGTGATCCACTGCCGAATGTACGCCAGCCGGGTACGAGGCGCAGAGTAACTACATAAGCGATCAAAGCACGTTGTTACTCGTCTTCCTCCAAGTCAGAATCACCAAATAGACAAGGCCCATCGAATGTCATGTCAACATCTAGCTCAGTTGCGGTTGTTCCAATGATAATGGCGAGGGGGCTCGAAGATCGGGCATGTCCATTCGGGGTGTAGTGCGTCACCGGAATCGAAGGAGCCTCTTGCAGCGCTTGCATGCCCCGAGTGGTGGAAGGAGGCTCCGCATCGAATAGAGGCCGAGTAGAGTTGTCGGCACACCGTGAGTCGGGAATATCGGTTGCCATCTGGTCAACCGCGTCCAGTACTTCCGGGTCCGCGATCTCGAATATGGTTGGGTCTGCGCTGGATACAACGCGAATATCGTCCGTAGGTTTGTCATTGATCCTCGTTCCAAAGGAAGTGGTATCAGAAGAACGCGCATTACAGGTGCATGATCTCTCGGGCGAAACATAGCCCACGCCCTCCCTGTCCTTTGTGAAGTTGATTTTCACAGACTGCACTGTAGATGGTTCGGGACGCTCGAGCTTCAAGATTCTGCCGATTGTTTCCCAAGGATGAGGATCAGATAAGAAATCAATCGAGATGTCACTTGGTACGTCGTCTTCGATATCTTCCTGACTCGTCAAGACCCGCATGTAATCGCGACCACACTCGGACGGGAATATTTGTCGTAAATTGTTTCCAGTCGACAGGAAAGCGCGGCTATCATTGCAGTACGTTGTGCGGAATTGTTCGGCTTTGATTTCTTCTTCATTCGAGTTACTGTATGATGAGATTGTGAACTGTGCTTCATCCACGCCAGTAGAGCCTTCGCGGATAGGAAAACTCCGTGATGGCTGGCGAAATATTGGCTGATGAATATAACGTAAGGATGATGCGCCGACACAATCGATAGCTTCGGAATGGTCGTCTAATCGTCCGGGACGAATAGCAGCCGGAGGTGAGGTATCAAGGTCGAGAATTGAGTTATCTGATGACTGCGAACTGGAAGGGAAGGGAGATGACCGAGGGAGTGGATAAACGGCGTCTGGAAATGTATTGGGCCTTTCGGGTTCGTTGCCTTTTGTACAAAAGAATGGATTGGTTCCTGTGAAAATTTGCGCTTCTACATATCCTGAATCGTCGAAGGCATCCCGAGGTGTTACATCACATATACCCGAAGGAGAATCGGGCGGCGAAAGAATACCGCTCTCTGTGGGTTTATATCTCGTATTTAAGTTAGTTTCAGGAAGACCCATGGGTCCGTGTCCAAGGGTTTGAGGGTATGGCACACGAGGGTCAAAGACATGCTTCGATACTATCTCTGAATGTTGGGTGTCTAGGTCCGAGTCCTGTAAATGAGAGCATGAGTGTTACCGCCAGCGATAACTTTCGGCCATTGTACTTTAGAGTCAAAAGGAGCATCTGTTCGTCGCCTGACTGCCGCAGGAGTTTGCATACGTTCGAGATATGCAGTTTCTTCAAGCTTCGGGGTATTGATTCCACTGAGATTCGGTTGTTGAAGGATGCGGTCGATGGCAGCTCGCATGGACATGTCTTGCCCGAGAGTATATCAACGGACAGAAGACGAGGCAGAAACCATACACACGATCCGAAATATCCAGAGCACCGAGAACTTTGGACGGTTTATTGCGCTGCGTCGTATAGCCCGGCGATGTTGACGAGTATAATCGGTCTCCGCTGAAGACCTTTCTGGAGGAGGTAGCACCCGCGTCCGTGCTAGCATCACAACGCGCATGCGCGAGTGCGATCTCTGGCAGAACGGATGAAAGCGGCGGGGCGCTTGGATGGACATAGTTATCTTGCGTCACACACAACGCAGAGGCAAGACGCTGTTTTCCGAAGTGGCGCCTTTGTGCACGTCCAATGATGTCCTTTGACTTAGTTCGTGCAGTGTTTCTGGCGAAAGCGATTTTATGTGAGATAACGGCAGTGTCACTTAGCAGGAGAATTGGACCTTTTCCCACCCATATAGTTTGCTCCAACCATTTCTGCAAAGCCTTCGACACCAAAACGTACAATGTAAGCTGTAGTGATGCGATTAGAGGCGCACTGAATACAGAGAACTGGGGCCTGAGGGTTCAACGTTCAGAGTTGTCACTGGAGATTGTCGTGCGACAGGTTGGGCGGAGTCTGATCTGATGCAGCTGAAGTCTGACGTGGGACTCGGACAGAATCTTGCGTCAGATTTAGAGCAGTACAATTTGAACTCCAAGAACTAGGCCAGCCAGTGACGGGTACTGGGAAACAGATACAAGCTGCAGCGTTGGCACCGATACGATACTTTTCCATGGTATAAGTTAAATCCGCATTCTGTCGAGTCATCACTTACTGTGGTCTATGGCTTGAACAGACACCAGGTGGAGGCTACGAACCGCTCGCTGGGGAGGAACGAGTCGAGGCAGAGGAAAGCTCGACATTCAAATCCTTACTGGTACAGCGACGCGGGGTCGTGCTTAAAACCCCACACGGCGGTTCCCTGTCCATTCATGCTGAAGGCGACTCATATTCGTACTGTTACGGACCACGTGGAGTCACTGGTCTTCTACGCAATCGCTATGCTGCTGGTTGTGCAATATTTGCATCCATAGGCGGTCTGTCTTTTGGATATGACCAGGGTGTCATTGCTAATGTCCTAGTCATGAGAGACTTCCTAGCTCGGTGGCCAGTAGGACCTTGGGAAAAGGGATTGATGAGTATGTTCTTGCCTGCTCTACTGCAAACACACCCTGTAAGTCTGTGTTTGTTGCAGCTGCGGCTCTGGAGCTGGGTGCTCTGTTTGGTGCTCTATTGTCCGGCATTCTTGCGGACAAATATTCTAGGCGACATTCTATATTCTTAGCTTCAGGCGAGCCTAGTGTCAACTCTAGGCTTTCTCCTTACTCAATGAATCCTATAAGTTATATTTTGCCTTGGTTCCGGATTGCAATCTGGTGCTCGTAATCTCGATGATTTGATTATCGGAAGAGCCATTGGTGGATTTGGTGTTGGAGCATTAAGGTAACTGCCTATGCTTGTTTAACGTCACCAATACCGACTGCGAGAAGCATGTTGTCACCGCTTTACATGGCTGAGATTAGCCCTCCCGAGCTCCGAGGATCACTTCTAGCCATCGAACAACTTGCTATCGTTCTCGGAGTCGTCTTCGGATTTTGGATTGGATTCCTTACCCGTAACAGTGAGTGCAATGCATAATATTCGGCTTTGTCTGATATATCTTGAACGCAGTTTCGGGCTCAGCATCTTGGAGAATTCCTCTCGCACTTCAATTTCTACCTGGCATATTACTCTGTCTAGGATGCTTCCTTCTCCCACCATCTCCGCGTTTCCTCATTTTACGTGGACGGTTAAATGATGCAATGCACTCACTCGCGAAGCTTCGCGTTCGGACACCCGAAGAAGCTACTCACGACCCTCTCATCCAGGTATCTCAGATTCTTCCAAAATGAGTTAAATTGACAGATGGTTTGCAGCTCGAGTTACTGGAAATGCGAGTAAATCTGGCTCTTGTTCGACACGGTACAGATGCCAAGGATGGCGGTGGGATTATGAGTGGCTGGAGCAAGCTATTTCACTCGAAGTATCGTGCTCGGACCCTCATTGGTGTGATGATGATGTTCTTCCAACGTGTGTGGTCATCATTTATTGCCTTGACATAATATTTACACATTGTCAGAGTGGAGTGGGATCAATGCTTTACTATACTATGGTCCCACCTTGGTAAGAAATATTGGGTTGACAGGGGAGAAGGCCGCTCTCCTCGTTGCTGGTGGCATTGGAATAGTCCAGGCACTTGCTGTTATACCTGTGATATCATACTTGGATCAATGGGGTAGGTGGCTACTGCTGCTGCCTAGTTGGTTTTTGGTTTACCATTTCCAGGACGCAAGCCCCTTTTGAAAGGTAGCAAACACATTCTCCTTCAAATTTGACTATCTTACAGGATGCTCCTCAGGGGGTAGTGCTGTTATGACGGTTTCACATTGTTTGATTGCTGTATTGGTATCATAACATGTCTTTTTCTCTTTGGATTGCTACTGAATGAGGGCCCCATTTCAGATTCTCCAATTTGGGGATGATTGGCCTTCACATCCTGGTGCTGCATGGCTGGCAGTAATGTATGTCCAATCATATTCATCATGCAGCACAGTGTAACTCTCTGATGTGCTTTGGGTCGATTTAACAGAGGCATCTATACTTTCACTGCAGCATATGGAATGAGCTTTGGCCCAATTGGATGGGTTCTCCCAAATGAGGTCTTTTCTTTGTCAATGCGAAGTAAAGGTGTCTCTCTGTCAACAGCTTCAAACTGGATAAATAACTGTGTGTCCTGACTCTTTCTAATGCTAGAGAGTTAGTCTCCATGATATTGATGAGCTGTTGATAGTCTTCATTGGTCTTGTCACACCTCCAATGATGGAGATCTCTTCAGTGTATGTCTCCATTACTGCTTTGCTCTACATCTTGCAAGGGCTTCAGAATGATCATTTTAACCCCCATCCAGTGCCACATTCATGACCTTTGCTTGTGCCTGCTTTGCAGCCTTTCTTTGGTCAAGCCACATTGTTCCTGAGACAGCAAATGTCTCACTGGAAGAGATTGACACTATGTTCAATTCTTCAGCTGCTCAAGAAGATATACAGAGGAAGTTTGAGGTACATCATATTATATGTGTGTACCATCCACTGTGGTGTACTAATCATTGATGTTAGCTTGAATATGAACTTGGCATACATGACCTGATAATAGACTTGGTGGCAAATTGTGACTGACATTGGTTATTACTTTATATCGTGCATTACGAGCTAGTGTACTGCATCATTCAAGTTGCTCGGGTCACAATATGTATTCCGCTTAACAACTAATTCCCAATCGTATGGAGCCTCCAGGGTAAAAGTAACAGAAAGCCAACAATCAGTCTGCGTAGGCTCATCTCATGTCACATGCAACGACTCCAATCCGAAATCCCCTCCACTTCCCCGGTCGAGGTCATTGAAAGGATCCCTCATACTCCCTGTTTTTGCACGCCAAAGCTGAGTGTATAGTGCCTTGACTTTTTGCAGTTCCGCATCCACGGCTGCCGTCTTGGCTGCAAGGGACACGAAGATGGTATGTTGGGTTTGTAAGGTGGAGGATATCACTGGAGAGTGCAGAAGGGAGGGGGGGTCATTCAGTGAAGAGGGACAGAACAGTTGGGTTACCTTGTGGGGTAGCTTGTGCTTGCACAGCAGTGGTGGACAACTTGCGCTCGGTTTGCTTGTACGAACGTTCAGCGAGAAGAAAAATGTATAAAAAGAGGCATACCTCGATCGTGTTCTGGTACCATTGCAACCGCTCCTGCATCTGAGTTGTCACGCGCGTGAAGAATCTACACGACAGTCATCAGCGAATCCCACCGTCACTCGCACCCCGAGTGCGAGAAAACGCACTCTAATGGGAATGATGAATGATTTTTGAGGTACATCCCATGTTGCTGGGGGTTTTTGAATCCGTCGACGATGCGTATTGCGATGATCGTATCTTGAACAGCTTGGTCTGTTTTCTCTTTGAGATCTTTTGTGAAGAGGGCGTCGGATTGGGTGGTCGCAGCGACGCTCAGCAATTCCTAGAGGGGTTAAAACCATTAGAACTTGTTCAGAAGAGTGACGACAAGGTATGATCCCACTTTGTGCACCTCACGAATGAGATCTTGGCCCCTGGTAGGTTCTTGACCAAGTTTTCGTTGCTTGAGGTCGTTACTTATTTGCACGCGACCTTGGATATGGGCACTTGATAAAAGATAAGGGAATGTGTTGTCACCCCATGATCGATCACTTACTCCAAGCCCTCGAATTTCTTTTTGATCTCCTCAGGTAGGTCATTGAATTTCGTGGCTTTTGAAAACAGAACTGACCCAGTGGGTTGAGCGGATGAAACGCTGGCGAGGACGAGAAGTCGTTAGCCATTCTTTCCCCCCCTTTCACCACGATTTAGAAATTGCGAACCTCATGGTGCTAAGGGAGTGTGTCAGTTACCAAGCTAGTAGGAGATACGTATCACTCACGGTGGTTGGGTTTGTGCACCAAACAAAGTGGTGGTGCTAGCGCCCAAGCCGGTTGCAGGCGCAGTCACCTGAGGCTGCAATATACTCCCAAACAGACTAGTACCTGTCGTTGCAGGTTGGGTTTGAGTGGTGGAACCGAAAAGACCCGTCGTTTGTGTCGTAGTAGCACTTGACTGGGTCGTGCTACCAAACAAAGACGTTCCAAGCGTACTTTGGGGCTGCTGCTGCTGCGTTCCAGTCGCGGGTTGCCCGAATAAAGAAGTCGAACTCTGCTGAGTCCCAGTCGTGGGCTGGCCGAACAAAGTCGTGGTGGGCTTTTGCTGTTGCTGAGTGGCACCAGCGGGCTGTCCAAACGGTGACGCGCCAGTCGTTTGCTGCGTACCAATGGTGGCGGGCTGGCCAAAGAGCGGAGTGGTAGACTGCTGCTGTTGAGTGCCAGTAGCAGGTTGTCCGAACAAGGACGTCGTGGGCTGTTGTTGCTGCTGAGTGCCAGTCACGGCTTGACCGCCAAACAATGACGCGTTAGGTTGTTGCTGCTGTTGAGTCCCGGTTGCAGGTTGCCCAAAGAGCGACGTGGTCGTTGTAGGTTGCTGCTGATTCCCAGCCGCAGGCTGAACAAACAAAGAACTGGTGGGCTGCTGTTGCTGTTGAGTTGTACCGATACCAGAAGGCTGTCCGAATATCGATGTCCCGGAGGTTTGCTGGGTGCCAGTCGCAGGTTGGCCAAAGAGCGACGCAGAAGTCTGTTGTTGGGTACCACTAGACTGTCCGAACAGTGATGTAGATGGCTTCTGTTGTGTCGTCTGGGGTTGCGTCGAGGGAGTCGTACCCGTGGCCGTGGCCGTGGGCTGGGTATTACTGCCAAAGGTTGAGCCTGTGGGCTTTGTCTGGCCAAACACCGAGGGCGTCGTCGCGGACGATCTACGCGTGGGTCAGCGCGAACAACGCAAAATACGGCCGCGAAACGCACCCACTGAACGCCATTTTTGCTAAAGAGTGACTTTTGCGGAGAAGACACGATAACTTGACGAATGAATGAATGAATTTACAAAGGCTAACTACGCTTGTTACCGTGACAGCCCATTGACATGTACATCGAACACGTGATGTGGTCATCCGATGGAGGAAATAACCCCTGTCTGTTCCTCCGCTTGACTGCTTGAAGCTTGAACTCTTAAGTAATTCGATTCACACACCGCCGGAAGTATTGTAAGTGAACACCTCCTTTAATATAAACAAGGCCAGCCTCACTTTTACAGTTTCCCCTTGCAAAACTTGTACTTAAGAACTGGCAGCGCGTGCGAGCTTACTGGAATGTACATCCAGTACTTGCAGGGAAGTTGGCGATTGCCACTTTTTGTCCGAGCAGGGGTGCTCTTAGGCCCAGTATTAATATACTAGCTCCTTCATGTCAAGCGTGCCGAGCGTTATTGCACGTTGTATCAACCGACGCGACTTGAACTTCAACAAGGTTAACTAACACACACTGCTTGTGGGTCTGAAGAACAAGGTGCTCCGTTCGAGACTCCCTTTTGCTCTGACAAGTATGTTGTTATTGGTCCCTGTAGTTTTCAATACGGCGCATGCAACATTCCCGAAGAAACAGTGTGTCTGATGGTCAGTGTCGTTGGTGACAACTTGGGGCCGCTTGTTTGTTGTTTGTTGAACTCGTTGCCTGTGAGAGTCGCGGAACACACGCGGCACCACAACCGTCGCTCATCGCCCGTCCAGTCCACAGGCGATATCGAGTGCCCCTGATTAATCTAAATAAACAATGGCAGGATGCGACCATCCAGCTCATCCGCGACGTGCTTCAATGCGGAATACAGCTTTCAGACGTTCCACC